>JAHWFP010035515.1:0-37208 GCA_023313725.1 Lithobius niger
CTTTGGGCGCCCGTTATTGGAGTATGCCAGTCCTGCTTGGTCACCTTTATTGATTATAGATATCCAACACATTACGTCGGTATACAACGAAATTTTAATAAATGTATATACTTTATGCGGATAGGACGGACGTTAATGTTATCGTTGAATCTTATTAAAGACGGAAAGCCAAAGGCTTAACAAGAGTTAAATAAATACAGATGCAAACCTATTTACGCTGCCATACGTTGCCATTTACGTTGCCACGATGGCATACAAGTCTAAAAGGCAACGTAAACAGGTATGCATCTGTATTTATTTAATCGTTGAATCTTGGCGGGTGACAAACTAGCGTGTGTTTAAACCATCGTTCTCATTTTTTTCATAGATTATTAGGTCCACAGTACAAAGCGATATTACTGTCCAAGCTGCCGTCTGCGTGCCTGATACGTGCAAGGAGGGCCAGTTAAAACTTGCAGGTAGGCAAGCTAGTAATAAAAATTTGTTTTAGATCTTTTTTTTAAGCTTTAGAGCACAATTATTGCTTCTTTTCTTCCAAATGGCGTGCGGTGGAATTCCTTTGTATCACTGTTGTTTCCAAAGCATGGTTGTCAAATTACCCAATTTTTATTGTGCTTCCATTGTTTTCCCATTTTTCTCATTTTTTCATTCCTAATTTTTTTTAATCACCCCCATTTCCCCCTTTTTTTTCATTTTCACGAGAAATTAATACACAAATAATTGCAAATTATATAAACACCGACAAAGTTCGGTAGGTATAGGAAGGGTGTTGCAAAGTATTAAAGTGGCACTATCACCGATTGAAATGCGAACGAAAATATCATGGCGCCATCTAGCGGCAGTGATATTGTTAACCTTTATAGCTTGCTCCAAGGTGCACGAGGTCGAACCAAATTTTCACTCAATAATTAAGGATGTCGTGGCTTGTTTGTTTCGTTAAAAGAAATGCCGTTATGCATTCCTTCGCTCGGTGCAAGCAATAGCTAGGTAGTTCTACATAGAGCTAGATGTTGTCACATTTCGTCTGCTTTCAATCGGTGATAGTGCCACTTTAAGAGTCCCATCCAGCATGCATTCACCTCGTAAGGACTGTTCAAAAGAAAATGTTCGCGACAAGATAGCTCAATGGGAGTCAGCAAATCGGTTGGACGGGGGGGGGGGGGGGACGGGGTTCCCGAGAGAGGGCGGGGGGGGGGTGCGGAAATATGATCACACAATGGGGAAATGTGGAGGGACGCAGGGGAGGCTATGTGGGGGACAAGGAGGGGGAAGTCAGTGGCGTAGCTACAAGGTGGCAAGGGTGGCAGAATGCCACCGGCCCCCAGCCTCAGGGGGCCCACTAAAGGAAAAAAAACTATTTAGATTTAAACAAGGTTCTTTTGTAGTACACTAGTTATTTAATTTGATATAAACTGTATTTTAAAAATGATTTTCGAGCTTCCCCGTCCGCCCATCCACTGTCATTAAAAAAGTATGGTGGCCGATAAAAACCGCACATGCTACAACATTTTTCTAACTTTTCCAAACTTTTTTCAGAGTATTTTTTCAAAGAAAGTGAAAATGGGGTCCACTTGACTGGAGTACGAAAAAGTGGTCCCTATTTTCAATATAACAAAAAAAAAGTATGAATTTAAGGTATTTTTCAGCTAGTGGCTAGTGCGTTTTTTATGGGCCATATTAAGGAGGGGAGGGGGGGCGAGCTAATTTGCCACCGGCCCCACCTAACGTAGCTACGCCACTGGGGGGAGTGCTGTCAACGGACCATAAAACAACGCACTAGCATTGTTTTACCAACCATTTTAATTTTCGTATTCTAACCACAGACATGCCTAGGTCATTCCGGGCCCAAAATTAGGGCCGTTGATTTGGTTGTTTTAACTTCGTTTGTATGATTTACCTTTTTTTCACACCAGTACTAGTTTTTTTTTTCACATTTTTTTCAAATTGTTCGCAACGGCAGTATTCCTGTTATTATCATGCGCATGCTAACTTTATGCTGCTTCACATATAACGTAATATATATCCGTGAACTATAGGCGGTTTAAGGGCGATATTTGCTCGTTTACGAGAAACGGCTAGTCCAATATCCTGGGGGTGGAGGGAAATCCAAAGAGCGTGACAGCGCGATTGGATTTTCCTCTACCCCCAAGATATTGGACTAGCCATTTCGAGCAAATGAGCAAATGAGCAAATATCGCTGTTAAACCGCTTATTTTCATGGATATGTGTTTTAATGGTAAGGTGAGACGTCAAGCTAACTTATCGACTTATTTGAGAGTTAAAAAAAATTACTTCAAAATTTTATTTGTGAATCATAATGAATTTAAGAACGTTTACATACGACTGATATGTAAATTTCTGAACTGAAACTTCCGGGTTAAACTTCCTGTCTACGAAAGTCTCACGTACGGGAGGACGTCCCGTTACCCAGTCCCAGTCACCGACTTTTGTGTTTGAGATAAAACCGTTTAGTTCAAATAAGATGTAGTGTATAAAATGCGCTATTCGCTTGAGTCTCGTAGGTTTTTTGGTATATTTAGGTGTGTTTACAAAGTGACAGTAGCCTAGTTTTCGTACCGTTAGAACGAAAGGTTGTCGGGTTGGACCATTCCTCCATGGGCGGGGGGCTTAGCATAGTACGCGAGGTTTTTTTTTTCGTGTTAGTACGAAAAATGTCGCAGGTTGCAAATGTGCCTGTTTATGCTGGTTGCAATGGGGTGTGCTGGTTGAATTTGTGTTATGTGCGGTAGTTTTGCAAAGTCGGTCATTATATGTCACACATGGTAGAGCAGGGGTCGTGTAGACCCCGAAAAAAGTGTTAAATTATCAAAAAAGTGTGGGTTATCAAAATTAACCCACGGTGACGTATGCTGGTTTTCAGATTAACCGTATATAACGGCTACACTTTTAGTGTTGGGATGTGTTAGCGTGACGTCACCACCATGCCTGTGGTTCTCGTTTCCTACAGCAGCATTAGCGTTGCCTTCACCATTTTTTTTTCGTTTGTCTTTCTTTCAGGTCTGTTTTTTAGTCCACTGATCAAAGAGTACGTCAATATATCTGATGCAGTCTGTGTTGGAGACCAAAACGTGTGGGACGATACATGGGCTATTGTTCTCTTGTGAGTAAAGTGACTAAGGCCAAGCAGGCACAAGGGTGCCAACAAACTGTTTATAGACACACGATACAAAACACTTGTGTGTCGTTATGTGCAAAGCATGTAAAAACCGCCTGTTCTGAACAAGGCCGGGTTTACGCAACGACTCGTCTTTGCATTCTCGCAGCTAGAATTTAATCACAATGGCAAAGTTGTCGTTGCCATGGTAACAAAGCTATCTGGATTAGCTAAATCCGACGTCGTTTGAGTAAATCTTTAAGTCTTATAATCCGTGACAATAAGATAAAGAAGTCCTCCTGACGAAATTTTCACAGCCGCTTCTGAACTCGGATTATTCAGTGTTTTCATTGCGAGTCGACATAGCTAAAACCGCCGCCATGTTGGAACTGCAGATGATTTCTAGCTTCTATAGCTACGAGAATGCAAAGGCGAGTCGTTGCGTAAACGCGCCCTAAGGGAGTTCCGAATTATTTGTTATAGCTTATTCAGAAGCCTGAAGGCGCAATAAAACCCAGAATTTTTGTTTTTCTTTCCACAAAACGAGCACCATGTTCGACTTACACTGAAAACAAAAACAAAAAAAAAACACGATAACGATAACGACAATTAAGCATCTTAAAAAAATCGAAATCGTAAAACGAAATCGAAAATGTAAATCGAAATTACTTCGGAGAATCGTTTTGCAGAAAGAAAGCACAAATTCTCATACCGAATACCACTCGTGCTTTTATAAAATCTATAATTTGTGCGTTTCAACACTCAATTAGCGGCCCACAATCCTTTCGGCACCTTCAACTAATAATGGTAATTGTTTCTAGTGTATGATTTTCGCTGTTGGCTAATTTCCAATTTTCCTTAATATTATTTCCAGCGATTTATGTCTATTTATTTCTCCTTTATTGAGCCTTGTGAGTGTATGATTTGTCTTCCCTCTCTATTTCTATGGCCGAGTGAATTTCGGTCGAATGGAGCCCTGGTCACGGTTGTGACCTTAATAACGGGTTCAGTGAGTTATCTTTATGCCAGTGGAGGATGTGGTCATAGCGATTAAGGTGCTATGCAAGTGATCTGGGGGTGAACTGGTTAGCCGGTTCGAATCCGGGTCATGCCACTACGACGAAACGTAATTGCATAAAGGTGGCTTACTGAACTACGTTATTTCAGGTGTATGATTTTCGCTGTTGGGTAATTTCCAATTTTCCTTAATAATGAAGATGACACAATTGCAGGAATTCCGTAGCATCGAAATAGAAGCAGTTTAGAAAACAAATTCGACAGTTACAGTTTGACTGCCGTTACTGTATGATTCTTTACGAAAAAGTACGTATTGTAAATTTGGATATGTTATTAGTAAATCAATTTCGCTGCCGGAGAAGCAACTGGAATGGGTCCATAAGGACCGCTGACATCTGCCCAAGGGTATATATTGACATCGATTAAACATTATCAGAAACGATGCAAAAATCTAGAGAGGTCACTTTTCAACAAGGCTTTTTTGAACGATGTGAGGAATAATATAACCACATTTTTGGGTAAGGCATTCCAAATGGGAACGACATGGTGAGAGAAAAAATATATACTGCAGTCATGTCTGGATTTATTCACCACCAGTTTGCGTGAGTTGTCCGCGTGTTCGATTACCTTCCCTCTTTTTTTTTAATAATAATTTATTTATTTTTATTTATTTATTTTTAATTAATTTCTTTGAGCCTTAAGTCAGCCGAAGCAACTTAATGCTTGTATGGCTGAACCGGCTCCATTTTGAACATTACCAGACTTTTAGAGGTGAAGAACAACAAGGGATCCACATAAAAATTTTCACGAAAAAAAAATTCACGTAAAAATTCAAGTAAAAATTGTTGACTGTTAAAAGTCATAGTTAGATCTGCTCTTTAACATGGGAACTCAAGAGAATCCAATTTCGTAACGGCCAGTCTGTCAGAGTAAGATTTATTTTTTAGCTCGAGTCTTTCTTAAATGTGGTAAAATGTCGGCAGTACGGGACACATTCAGTCTTTCTTTCGACAGTGGAGGTAAGGCTGGATTTAGAGGATCCGTCGTTGGTAGACAGCAGCCTTGATCAGTACAAGGTTATAGTACAAGTGTGGGTTTAAATTAAAGAGATGGTAATGTTATTGTGAAGCATTTGTTGTGGGTAATAAATACAATGGGAATAAGTGCATCGAAGTTGCATTTACTCGGTAACTGATCACCATTTCACATTAATTTTGATTCAGGTTGTCGCTGTGCTCGCTTGTCGGGATCGTGTTGATTGGAACTGTTTACGATCTATGGCAACAACATGTACTTCCTACTAAACTAACGAAGCAGAGCGCAGACGCGAAAGGTAAGTGAAAGTAGAGCAGTAATTATTAATTTTACCTACTCGATATATGGCCATTTTTGCGGGTGTTGTCACGTGGCCACGTCTAACGAAAACTCCCTAAAAAAAGGACCGTCGCACCATTGCCAGAAACGTCAACTAAGTTATTATGGTACGTAACTCATGATGGTTTGGTAGGTGACGCCATCTGTTCCCCAAGTGGTGAATTTTTAAAACTAAACAAGATTTCCAAAGTTTGTCAGGGCAGGAGTTCGTCTAAAGCTTGTGGCCCACTACTCCGTTCCGTTCCGTCCCGTTTCATTCCGACGACTGATCGCAACGGATGGTCCAGCGCAGTACATTGCTTTCGTCGCAAACCGTTTCAGTCGGCTCGGCTGAGCTTTTAAATTTGATCGCGCCCAAATTGGCAATGCAAATGAAGAAGGACTTGTATTGACCTTAAGTAGGTAATTAAATATAAAGGCGTAGTATATTAGGTACTAATTCTTTACGTTCGGGCATGACGACATTTAAGTCCAGAAGGCAACTGAAATAGGTTCGCATCCACATTTAGTCCGTAGGGCTTGATGGACTACGACGGCCGTCGACTGACGGCAGGTGCGTGCATTTCTCCGATGCCATCAGTTTTTGACTGAAAGGATTCTGCCTCGACAATCCCGTCCGTCTGTCGCTCTAATTTACATGCTTTTAAGCCAAACAGAAATTTAACTGCCTGTGACGTAACGTGACGGAACGGAATGGAACGGAGTAGAATGCTACAAGCTTTACGGTATTTGATGTTTTTTGAGCGTTGTAGAAGGAATCGCTAACACGGCCTTTTATTCAGGAAGATTAGTCCTAACACAAGCGTGCATTTTAATTATCCCCGTGTTTCGTAGTGCCAGGACTACAGAGTTTTTCAAACGTCTTAACGGCGAAAAAGGCCAACAGGTTCAGACTGGTTTAAAATTTAATTTTCACATTATCTAAATTGCATGGATTTTTTCCTGCTCAACATTGTGAATAGAGCAGTGAGATTTGCCGCCATATTGGCACCAGCTTGGCACCAGTATGGGTTTTGGAGGGCATAACTACAAGGTGCACTGCATAAAAATGAAGGTAAAAACAACGGAAGAGCGGATTTCTTAGGCTTAAAATAACGTCGTTTTCTCCAACAACAAAAATCGCGCGTTTTAGGTCTAAGAAATCACTCTTCACAGCAACGGCTTCAGCATGACGCCCTTCTGTTTCTCTCTGCAGTGCCCCTTGCAGCTAACCCATTAAGGCTCCAGCATAGAGTTATATACAATAATACTACGTCGTGTCACTGCTCTATAGTATATAAAGAATAAACCACGAAGTAAAGATCAAACGAAGCAAGCAGTCTGCATTAAAGACATGCCTTGTGTTTGAGACCTTCAGGTCACCACTGGGAAAGTTAGAACAGATTTTTTTTCAAGGTATTAGCAGCAAATTAAAGTTCGAACGAGTCACGTGAATTCAGCAAACCTTGAAATCAAACCATAGTTTTCATTTTTTTACGTTCATCTACTCCTCGCAATGTTTAGCAATTATAGTTCAGTTCAGTCTTTACTGTTTAGTAATAAATAATAATAATATAAGTTTGTTGCAAATGCAACCGGAATGGCAAGAACCTAGTGGCCACTGACTGCCATCCGATGTTAAAACAAAAAATTATAAATTAAAAAAGTTAAAGCATTTAAAAGTTTGAGACGAAGACGATGGCTCGGCTGCAGAGGAAGGGTTGATGGTATTGGGTTGTGGTCACGAATGCCTTCCCACCAAGGTTAGACCTACCAGGGACACAGTGGTCCCCGATGGCATCGCCAAACGTGTGGGACAAGTGGGGGAATAGCCGGGTGTAATTGTCAACGTTTCTTAAAAAATAATAATAAAATACTCACAAAGTAAATAACCGTAGGTTAAAGCTTGGTCAAAGCCAATTGTCAATCTTAATAAAGATAATACAATTCTTATTTTGACAGTGAAAAATGCAGTCTCCTTACTGTTGGCATTTTCCGTTTACACCAATGGCAAGAAATTGTTGGATTTAAACGGAGGTAAACAATGTTTACCTGTCATTAATGGCATACGAGTAATTAGTTTGATGTGGATTATTACTGGACATTCTTTCCTTGGATACATTCTTGCAATAGGTAAAGTTCCATTTTTTTTATCAGGTGATATCTCTTTTCCAAGTACATATTTTATGTAAGACTTCCGATTTTTGTATAAATAGTTATAGTTACAGACCAGTGAAATAAAGAAGGTTGTTTCACTGTTAAACTCGGTAGCAGCAGTTTCGCAACGATCACACTGTAGATTTTCGCAGCTAAAAGCTAATATTGAGTTAGAGTGCATTGGCCAAAGTGGTGTTGCCATGGGAACAATGTTGCGTGACAACTACATCTCCGACAGCGTTTGGTTAATGGTGTATCAATCCGTGACAATAAAAAAGGAATTTCTCCCAAATAAACAATCTTATCGGTGTTTGGGATTCTCAGTATCTTCGTACACAAATATCAGATTATTTTATAGCTTCCAGCTGTGATCGATATGTACTGCAGGTTCGTTGTAAACTACTCGCCTACTGATTTACTTAGCCACCGTAAATTCCTGTGAACATTTTTTCTTTTTGTCTTTACCGAGAATTTACCTTTGGAACACCCAACATTACGTCTAAAATTATTAACTGTGGCAAGGAACCGTAGGAACCAGGAAGTTCAGGACGTCGGGAAGGCTAAAGGTTGGAGGGGACCAAACCAGATTTGCGGACTTATTGAATTTGCAAGAATTTATCGACTTTTGCACATGCTAGCTACGTATACATTTCCCTTATTTACTTGTCGTTCTTATTATGCGATAATGGGTGGTGAGAACCGAGTACCATTAATTTTAGGAAGTTGCCCCTGGTCTGGACCACCAGAGAAAACTTGTAAAGCGGAAGATCCCCCACAGGATACGAAAGGTCAGAGTGAGATACGTCCAGATTCTATGCAACTCCAGCAGCTCCATTTTACAGTTATTGAAATCATATCAAAAACCAAAATTGGTAAAAGGGGCCGCCAAGTTCCGAATGGTTTGACCCTTCAAAGGAGTGAGTGGTTTACAGCATCCACAATTGAATTGATGTGATGTTTGTTGTGATGTTTGTTGGCGTGACACACTAGCTTGTGTCTAGATTGAGTACAATTTTTCTTCGCCAGGTGTTGTTGAAATGTCCTAACGTCAGTGCACTTTTCCCAGGGCTAATGCCCATCAACGGTCAGTGCACCAATACAAACAGAGTTTCAGACTTAATGCGGACATTGTCCAAATCATGAAAAAAAAATTTTATCAGTTTAAAATTACATTTGCCGTGACTAGATTTCAGGGGAATTGTGTTGATTTTACATTTCTCCTTTAAGAACTACACTTCATACATTATTTCACGTCCAAAGTGTAGTTCATAAGGAGAAATGTAAAATCAACACACTTCTGCTGAAATCTATTGTGGTAAACGTAATTTTAAACATTTTGGCAAGTTGATCTGAACAGGCCTACTAGTCTTATTAGTTTTCCGAATAGTAAAAATAAATTCATAGGTAATTTTTCTGGCCGTATTGTTGATCTGCCAAACATTGTAAATTTCTCCTTGTAAATTACTTCCTGCTTGAAGTTGTTAGAGGCACGGACTACGTTATGCTTGCAAGGTGCCGTCGATACATTACCAAAGCAAGCAATTCCTACTGTAGCAGAAAATTATGACCTGATTTTTAAACACCTGCATTTTGATTTATCACGTTTGTTTCGAATTCTTTGACAAACCCAACCTGGATGGTATCTTCAAACTTAAATTCCCGTGCTAACATAAACATCACTGTGTTTAGAATAATGCCACTAGCCGTTAAACTTACATAAGATATATGAAGTTCAGCTCAACGCTACAGTTAAACACAGTCGAGAACAAAAAAGGGACAAGAAATAATCGAACAACCTATGGAGCAATATGAGCCTCAGGAAAGTATATAGGCTAAGAAGAGAATATAAGTGATTGTAAGAGATTTTCATCAGTATCTTTGAGTGCGCCATGTTTGTTTGAGCCCGTGTTTAAGCAGATTTTAGGGTGGCTTTGTGCAATCGAGCCTACATGTCGTCTACGAATCATCCATTTTACAAGTAAAATACAGCCTTGTGATCAGTTTTTATTAACATTTATTAACCCAAAAATATAATTCAGGTGTTAGTTTCACTGAATTAGTTGTGCTCTCAGCAATTTGTTCTCACTAAGTATTGAAATCATTCCAAAAAATTGCACTTGATAAGCAAGAAACAAAAAACAGTTAACAGCATTGCTTGCATAGAAACGTAAAATACTTCCTTATTTTTCTTGCAAACACAAATTGCCTGCATGTATCTGTTTACGTTGCTTCTATCTGTTTACTACAGGGAAGCCAGGATTCACGGTCTGTATTATAGGCCGATTAAAAGTGTATTGCGACCATTTAACTTGCTATTTTGTCTAACAGGTCGATGTATGATTTTTAGAAATCTATTTTTTTTTTATCTTTTTCGCTCAAAGCTTTCCATAAAATAGGATTATAGCTAAAATGCAGAGCAGATGGGCTGCATTGAAGCTTATCAAGTACGGAAAATTATTACCAATTCAAAGATTTTGGCTTCGACTATGGGTAGCATTAACAAGATTGTTGTATTTTGGGAGAAGGATACATTGGTTAGATTATACTTCTGACTGAAATTTGGTAGTTTAAAATGCCACGAAAATCGGCGGCTTCTTGTTACCAGTTGGGGCTACGCGCTTGGTATACCATCTGTGGGTGTCGGAGGAAAATGTGAATTCGAACCCCATAACAAAAATACTATTAAATGTTTCACGTATAGTTGCAAGAGAGGAGGTATCTACGTTGCCGAGGAGACAACCATGTCTTCCTTTCTTTTCACATCAACTGCTGCCTTCATTTCTATTTACATCGGATAATTGACTTTTTATCTTTCAGATAACATGAAAACACTTGTTGATCAAAGTAACGGGTTATACCTAACTTTGATTCGTCAGGCAATTTTGGCTGTGGATACTTTCTTTTTTCTCAGGTTAGTAGTTGTCGTATTATGATGGCAGTTAAAAACCAATATTTATTTATTCAGTTTTCTCTTGTGAATTTGAACAGTAGTATGTCTTTGGTACCATCATAAGTATTTTCTGCTTTTACTGAAAACATTTCAGTGGTGGAACAATGAGTGACACACTCCGCTTTATAAAACTTATCATACACGGCGATAGCCATGTATATACTGTATATATGATTGAAGTCCTCTTTTCAGCAAAACTAAAACTATTAATTTCTCCGTTCCTATTCAATATTTTTCGACCAAACTTGGCCAGATAGTAGATAGGTATGGAAGGTATATTTATGCCAACATTTATTAAATTCCGTGCAAGAATAAACGTAGGGAGTCATACGTAAATTTGAAAACTGTTCACTTCTTCTTATTGTCTGACACGGTTTCAGAAAAAAACTACTGCACCAACCTAAAATCTGAAACATGATCTAAGCCAGAAATTTCCTTGGGCGTTTTTCCTCACAGAGACCACTTTTTCAATTGGTCGAGCCATTCAGGAGTTACATTGTTTCACATTGTTTTAACCATTGTTATAATTAGGGAACCTAGCCACTCAGCAAACGCCAGATTCAGTTTTCGTGCACGTGTTATGGCTTTGCTACAAGGTTGATTGTTGAAGGTTAAAAAATGTATCTGCGAAGTTAAGCAGCATTAGGCTGGATTGATACTTGGGTGGGTGACCTCCTGGGAATCTGGCTGTTGCAGACGTAGGGCCTTAGGGCTTCGGGCAGATGACCAGGAGTGGTTAACGCTCGTTAAACCCTTTAAACCCTTTAAATTTGCAGCGCTCTTGGGAAGGAGTACTTGAGGTGGACGACCCATTGATCTACTCCATCGGTTGGAAGTTTTGGGTTGCAATGCAACGAAGCACTGTAGTATTTAGGAGGAACAGTGTTGTTCATAGAAACGACCAGGCTGATGGCTTGGCACGTAAAGCTGTCCATCAGGATTCAACAGAAGTCGTGCCAGTCCTTTCACCAAAGGCAAGCCGGCCACTCCTTCGGCGCTGGTTTACCAGCTTCTGACAAGAAATGTGGGCGGCATCGTCGACAGGCAGAGGCCTGTTTCTCGTTCAACCGACTTATAGTCTTCATCCGGTATTAGACTTAGTTACGGGGACGCGAAGCTGCTCTCCAGATTGTGGACCGGACATTCTGTTCTGCGTGCACATCGGCACAGATTCCGGATGGGCAGCTGATCCGTTCTGTCCGGTGTGTGGTGTGGACATGACACCGGAGCACTTCATCCTTGTTTGTCCGTCTTTTGCACACCAGCGTCCCACAATCCATGCGTGGACACAGGAGTTGCCAACTGTCCACTTGCTGCTGTCTACATCGGCAGGCTCGTTCCACTTGCGAAGGTTGCGTCGGTTAGCCAGATACTGTGTTGCCACGAGAATACGGGTGAACTGGCTCACCGGGTATGGTGTCAGAGCACCATCCAGGGTCTCAGACTAACCTGCCAACCAAGTTACCAGTACAACTATTTTTAAATTAAGGTATTTTACGTTCTTTGTCAATAAATTCTGCCGTCAATTCTAGCATCGCTAAGTATGAACAAGTTACTTTTCTTTTTTTTAAATAAATTTCGATATCAACAGGCTTTATTTTGTTTCACCGGGTTCAGCCCAGGTCACGTGGTCTTTCGGGTTACCAGTTCTTTCTGGGTCACCGAATCCACCAGTGCTGTAACTGCGGCAGAAGAAATCAGGACTTAAAAATTCAGTATATATATTTTTTTAATATTGGTTTATTTTAAAGATTTGCATTAATTTCTTGTTAAAGTTTCTTCGTTTTATTATTAGTTCTATGGATTTTTCAATGTGATTCTGGTTTGCAATAAATCCCCCACGAACCAATCTGATAATGTGTGAGGGCTATTTTAAACTTTCTCAATAATGTTACTCAATATGCTCAACAGAAAATATAATGGAAACTGCATTGTATGCAACCTAGGTGTTTTTTTTTTCTCAAACTGAACGCATTGTAATTGTATTTTATAGTGGGTTTCTATTGGCTTATTCGTTTCTGGTTGAACATAAACGGTCAGAAGGACGAATCCAATGGCCCAACTTTTACTTGCATCGCTACTGGCGGTAAGTTCTCTTTATTAGCAGACTCATTCACGGTACAGTCCAAAGTACAGAACTTTGGGTTAGGCATTAATATCAGTGCCCATAAATAACTTTGAGCTGTCACCTTGTTGTTTTACCACAGTTGGCTGGTCACTGGGTCAGTCGGGTCATGTTCTGGGCTAGGTTACCTGGTCCGAGTCCCTGACCTGCAATTTCCAGGCCAACTCAGCAACCTAGGGACTAGGCCCGACCAGGAATCAAATGACCATAACAAAAATCTCACAGGTCAAAGCACTGTTGAACCTTCCTTAAATGTAGTGGTTACTATTAGTGTTGTAAGTATGGACCATTTTTTGTTGTTGTTGTTAATTTCGACTGAAACGATCCTTAATTTATTTCAATGGGCTGGGTGGGGGAAGTGACCTGATCGAAAAAAAGTGACCTGATCAACAATCCATCGTTCGGCCTTAAAATCATTTTATGCTTGACTTTTGGCTTTTTATCATTTTATATATATTTTTTTAAGCAACACTCGACTGAACTAGTAACTAGCTGTGCAAATGTATTTAATACACGGTGGTGACGTCACGCTAATACATCCCCATGCCGAAAGTGTAGTCGTTACATAAGGTTAATCTGAAAACCCACACACGTACGTCACCGTGCATGGGTCAATTTTGATAACACATACTTTTTTGATTACACACTCTTTTTTGATTACCCACACTTTTTTGACAGTTTAACACTTTTATGGGGTCTACACAACCCCTAATCCACCATGTGGCAGCTCCACCACGTGACATAATGACCGACTTTTCATAATTACACAACACAAATCCAGCCAACACACCCCATTACAAAACCTGCGTAAAATTAATGGGCACATTTGCGACTGGTGACATTTTTCACGGTACCAACATGGGAAAAAAATGTCCCAAGCTAAGACTAATCAGGCAACCTTTTCTCCTGACGGTACCAAACCTAGGCTACTGACACTTTGAAATACACCTAAAACCAACGACTCAAGTGAATAGCATTTTTACACTCTAATCCTATTTACACTACTAAATTAGAAAAAAATTCGGTGTTTCATTAAACACGAAAGTCGGTAACTGGAACAGGGTAAATGGACGTCTCTCCTTCAGCTCTGACTTTCATATATAGGAGGTTTCTAAACCGGAAGTTTCCGTTCGGGAATTTGAATCAGTGGTATGTAAAAGTTCTGAAATTCCTTATGATTCACAAATAAAATTTACAAATACAAATTTTTGAAAACTCAAATAAGTCGATAAGTTAGCTTGACAACTTCAAGTCCAATGGCTCGGGGGGAGGGGGGGGGGGTTGAAAAACTCACTCGCGCTAATTAAATGTGCTCGTGAGATTTCTCAACCCCTCTTCGACATTGGACTGCCCGATTCTTGCAATCGAGCAATTATTGCCGGTTAACCGCCAATCCATCACGGATATTTATTACTGACATGCCCAAGATCGGAACTGGGTAAATTTTTTGGGGAGGGTAATTTTTGGGGTAATTTGCGTTAATATTTTAACGCAGATATTCGTTGCGTTTTACGGTTTTCATGGACCTACTTTTTTCTTCTTTCGCACTGTATCCAGAGTATTTACTCGAAATTAAAGACTTGGACGTAGTGCTAGGTGACGTGCACGTGCCTACTTAGGGCTCACTCTTGTGTCACTTTTTTTCCCACTTCATTGCTTCCATTTTTTTTTTCTGGTGGAGGAAGTGGTAAGGGAAGAACAAAGTCAGCAAATGAAGTGATGAGCCTATTTTGTGAACGTGTTTAAACCGAATCGGCCGATCCTATGTGCGTTACAATTAAATTTGTCTGACGAACACCCTGCCCAGCCCGACCTTGAACTTGCCACCGCTTACATTAACTGTTTACAAAGTAAATATTAATAAATATTGATTGATTCTTTTATTAAAAGTTGGAAAGTTGGTAAAAACAGTTAAACAAAAAAACAGGCGAAATGCTAACAGTTTGTGTATTTTAGTTGTGGTGAGGACTAGAAGCGACAGTAGTATGTCAAATACCCATAAGGTAGAAAAATGATTTCCAAACGCCAATTCCCCTCTCCGAAACGAATTGCATTTTGGGAAACGACATTTTCGGAGTACTGTAGCTATATATTATGAAATTTTAGATTAAAGCCAGAAATGTCCAGAAATTCGATGGAAGATGCCGCAGATTTCCATCAAATCTAAACTAGACAACAAAGCTGACATGGGAGGAGTGATTATGCGACTTAATTGTAATAATTATCAAGGACCGATACGCGGTACAGCAGTCCTTAAGCCTCAACATAAACTTTCATGTTAAACGTCAAACTTTGAAACCCTGTAGATTCCCGCAGAATTGACATAGACCAGCTAAATTCGATATTTGGGGTCGTGTCAGAACTATTCAATGTATTAAAAATGTTGATGACAACAATCGAGCCGTTTGGCCTCCACAGCATTTGTTGTTGTTGTTGTAGGGACTCAACCTGAAGGTCGAAACTATGAACCGTTTTCAAGTTAATAGTTTTATACGTAAAGGAATGAACAAGGCCTAGGGCCTTTTGAACGCTATTTTAATGTGAATACAATATTCTTGTTGTTCTTCTTCTTTTTGTTTGGGAAACGTCAAACTTTAAAACCCTATAGTTTACCCCAGAATTGACATAAATCAACGAAATTCAGTGTTTGGGGCCGTATCATAACTATTTCACTGCATTAAAAATTATAATGATAACAAGCGAATCATTTGGCCTCCACAGCATGGGCATTTGTTGTTGTTGTTGTTGTTGATTTTGTTGGGACACTTTGCCCTCTCGTGGAGATCGAACCAATGGATCGATATTCAAGTTTTATAGGTATCAACAACGACAAGGGCCTTTTGAGCGCTGTGTTATGCAACTACAACATGCTTGTTGTTGTTGCTATTCTTGTTTTGGAAATTTTGCTCTTACTAAATATCGAACCAGTGAACCGATTTTTTTTTCAATATAACGTAAGTATTAAAAAGGCTCAGACTCTTACAACAGTTATTTTAAGGTGATTATAATATTGTTGTTGTTGTTGTTATTCTTGTTGGGACAAGAAAAAATAAGATATTAGTAGTAAAAAATGCTTAAGCGTATAAAATACGGATGTAAGCCTTATACAAGAAAAAACATGTAAGCCATCAGCTTTGGACTAATGTGTAAAAGAGGCACAAACTTGTCTTTTTGGTTACACGTATAAGTGCGATGCTGATGACTTACATGTCTTTTTCTTCTATCTGTTCCTTTAGAGCATTACGTTTTTTAAGGCTTACATCCGTATTTTATACGCTTACGCGTTTTTTATTACTGATGAAGCGTTAAATTCTGCGCAAAATTGAAGCTATTTTTCGTGGCTGGGAACTTCTTTTGTTGTTCATAGCTTTATTTTCGTATACTAACGGCGTAAGCACCCAATTTAATACGCATGCAGTTCGTCTATTTTATGTGCATGAACGACTTGAATTTTATAGATTTGTTGATTGAGGGGGTGGGGGGGGGGGGGGGGTAGATGGATTTATGATGGAGGGTTATGGTTCAGGTGTTGTCAGGAGATGTTACATACGCTTCGTATTAGTATACTAGTACTTTGTTGTGAGCTTTATATTTGTTTTGGAAAAGAAGAACGTAAGTTAAAAATACTTTTATATAACTTAGGTTCTTTTTTCTCAAAATGATATAAAGCTCGCAGCAAAGTAATAGTAAACTATAACACGATGCGTATGAAACATCTATGATAACATCTCACACCATATCCCTCCATCACATATCCTACTTCTCCCCCCCCCCCCCCATCTATAAATCTCTAAAATGCAAGTCCTCCATACACACAAAATCGACGAACTGCCTATTACATAAATTGGAAGCTTTAGCATACGAACCATTAGTTTACAAAATAAACCTATGAACAACAAAAAAATTTCCCAGCCACGAAAAATAGGTTCAATTTTGCGCAGAATTTAAATCTTAATCAGTAGTAAAAAACGTTTGATTTGTTTAGGCTCACACCGCCCTACCTCCTTACCCTGGGATTTTTGTTTGCTGGTTTGGGCAAATATTTGGGCCAAGGACCATTTTGGACAATGCCCTTGACACAATGCACAATTTGCAGGAAATCCTGGTGGGCCAACGCTTTGTATGTCAATAACTTCATGGCGGATGATTACCAGGTGAGGATCTTACGAAAAAACTTGCCCAAAAGTGTTACTGAATTGCGATTTTTTTTACCCACCTTTATTATTTCCTGGCACTTCTGCTTTTGTCCACTGAGCCAATTCACCTCTATATTATTTATGATGATTTATGTCTATTTATTTGCCAACCTACTTACAGGCCTCAGTGTTCATTTAACAGATCGTTGACCAATGATTCAGAAGGCACCCTCTATTCCCTTCAAAAAGATTCAGACGGTACCGCCCCCCCCCCCCCTCCTCCTCCCTCAAAGAAAAGTAATTACGATGAATCCAAACTAACATTTTCACTCTTCAGCCTTGGGCACCACAGAACGAAAGTATGCAATAAAAATATCATATCACAAATAATTTTAGCTTCCAGTTCCATCTGTAACTTCTTTCGTCGTGGTTTTAACAGTTGACAGGTGGGGGAACTTTAAGATGTGAGGACTTTGTCAATCCCTGAAGCACAGTAGTTAACGACACAGCCTGTTCTGTACATTTGGCATAAGAGGGATCGTGGGGCGACTGGGGCGCTGATTGAAAACGACAGAATGCGCAGGCAACGTAGCATGTCGGCAAGGTACTGATACTGAAAGCTCCTACTTGCTGGCTCTGCCAATAATATAAGTTGAACCTGGTTGAACCATATTTTAATAGCGTCTCATTTTAACAGTCGTCTGACCATTGACCAGCAACGTTAACAAAACGAATTCCCCCTTCCATTAATTGCCAGAGGCAGTTTGTACTCCGTTTTTAAGGAATCATACACATGAAACAACTTGATAATGGCTAAACCGATTTTCATGAAATTTGTTACATTGAAACTTTAAACTTATTCATCAAAATCAGTTTCATTAAATCGGGCGAAAAGTAAGGACACCATTCAAGATTTCAAAATGTAAGTTCTAAGGTTAAATCTAACCCATGGCGTCAATGTAGCTATACACTTCTGTCTCAAATACGATGACAGGTTTCTGCTCATCAATATTAAGTTTTCAAAGACTTCTGTTGGATGGGAGTAAACTACCGTTTTAAGCTGTCATCGACCAGTAAAATCGGAAAGCAAAGCAAAAGTGACTCCGAAATACCGGTTTATAAATGGGAATAATAGATTCTTTAAGCAGCAGCAACCATCTTGCGTGCGTATTCGATTCGTGTGCCACGAAATGACGTCACATGTCCTTCGGGCATTATGTGATGGAAGCTGAGCGTATTCCTGTAATAATGAATTCCTTATAATAATGGATTTGCTTCGAATGTATTCCGAGTGGAATTCGGAATTATTACATCGGTGCTTATAAGCCAGAATGCTTCTAAAACTCTTATTATAAGGATTTCGACTAAACTACGTTTGTGCAATCGTGGATTTTTAATTCAGTCTCAAAATGTGTTTGAATCATGTTAAGCAATCGTATACATGTATGTGCTTCCTTGTTTTTAATATTTTTATTACAGTGTATGAGCCATTCATGGTATATGGCCAATGACATGCAGTTTTATTTACTCAGTCCATTTTTACTTATTCTATTCACAAGGTAAGTGAACTTTTCTTCTTAACGTGAAATTTATTAAATTTTAACATAAACTGCATTACCTGACTTAACACAAAAGACTTCTCTATACAAAAAGAGCACTCTGAAAACCGCTGCATACAGCATTTGAGGAAAGAAATTGAAATTTCAAAAGATTTGTTATCATTACTCGCCACTAGACGGTGTTGTCAACGACGGTTCGCAACCACAATAACTTTGTAAGCCAGTGGTGCATTCGGAAGGAGTGGTGAGGAGGACGCGAGACAGCGGAGCTTCTACACTTTTTTTTTTAGAGAGGGAGTGGCGCTCCCTTACTTTTTTTTTTTTTTAATAAAATGTTGTGTGATTTTTATCCCAAGCATCCTGGTTTCACCGCAGCGACAGCTGACCGGAACGATAAGCGAACTGTCTCTAAGAACCTAACATGATGGCACGCGCTGCTTCTTATCTAACCCGTTGTTGCTAGGGCCGATTTGACGTGTGTACCCACACCTGAATTTTCATTTTGTTTTTGGTTTCCCCTTTATTACTGTTCTTTTTTTTTTTTGGGGGGGGCCCGCTTTGAAGAGCTCCTTGACTTTTTTTTTTGTCACTACACCACTGTGTATAGCCAATTCTGAAAAAAGACACGCAACGGACAAACATTCGTTCCCAAAAGGAGAAATACTCGCTCCCGAATTAATTTACATACAACTCCAAGAAGGACGAACAGTCGATTCCAAACGGGCAAACATTTGCTCCCACATGGGCAAACATTAGACTCTATACAATGACCACCATTCTACCTCAAAAGGACAAACACTCGATCCCAAAAGGGACAAATAAAAAACGTTCGAGCCTAAAAAGGACAACCATTCGACTCCAAAAGGCAAACATACTACCCCAAAAAGACAAACATTCGAACGCAAAACAACAAACATTTAATCCCAAAAGGACGTATATTCGCTACCATAAGAACAAACATTCGATCCCCAAAAGAACAAACATTCGATCCCAAAAGGGCAAACATTGGATTTCAATCCTAAAAAGGAAAAACATTCGATCCCAAAATGGTCCGACATTCAATTCCGAAAAATCCAAATATTCGATCCTAAAGAGGTCAAACATTCGCTCCCAAAAAGGACAAACATTTGATCCCAAAAGGACAAACATTCGATCCCAAAAAGGTCAAACATTCGCTCCCAAAACGGCAAATATTCGTTGCCGAAAGTTCAAAAATTCTTTCCCAAAAAGGGCAAACATTTGCTGAAAGGATAAATAATGGTCCTCAAAAGGGTTACAATTAAAAAAATAAATGAAAGTTATTTAATTCGACAGTATGTTTAAATTTTTGGCTGATAATGCCATCCTGGGACAAATAATATTACCCAATTAAAGATATTTCATTCTTTAAAAATATTAAAAATTGTTTTGCCTAAAAGGGACAGTTATTATAATTGTTAAGTAAAAGTTGCAGAGATCCCTTTAAAAATATGTACTCAAAAATATTCCTTAATAAAGGGTAGGGCGTTATTCGTTAAATATGTAGCAAGGCAGACTCTATAGTAACAATATTGCGGTTTCTTTTATTTTCAGATCTGTTCGTTTTTCGATGTTTGCTGCCAGCTTAGTGATTTCGGTTTCCTGTGCTTTAGCAGGATTCATTGGCTACAACTACAACATCGCAATGACTGTAGATTTTGTGGCCGAGTAAGTTATTTTTTTTTAGCAGGGATGGGCGACAGTGAAATTTCTACCATGATTATCGGAAAGGTTCTTTTGCAATATTTGCGATTATTGCGAAATTTCAACCATATTGTAGCTGAATTGCAAAACTATTGTAACAGTGGCATTCTACCAGTTTGGTAACCCCGATGCAGTCAGTCCACTAACCCTTCCCACTGCATCCCTCCCACTCCACTAACCCCTAAGAAAATTACAGCACTATTGCCACAAAGCATGATGTGAGAGAGAATAACAGCTGATCAGCATGAGACAGAGAGACAATTCCCCTACGTACGGAAGATTAGGCGTCGTTCCAGAAAAGATAAGGATGACATCACCGATTAGAAAAGGATAACTCACCCCTCCGATTATAATAGGATGACTCACCTGCTGATTAGGTATGGATGGGTCGCGTTATTACGTTATCGCTGATTCAGTCGGCAGAAATCTTGAATCTCGTTGGCCATCTTGAATCTCGGCAGCCATCTTGATTCCGTCTGGTCATCTTTGTGGCCATCTTTAATATCGCCCCCTCCTTCTAATGAAGTAGTAGTCTGCATAAATATTTTTTTGTTTTTTTTTTCATCAAGTTTTAGTATTGGGGTGTTAAAAACAGTCTCTCTAGGCTGGTTCAGATCTTGACCCCGGAACGCTAGAGCAGAAGCCACTGGCGTCAGCCAGTGGACTTTCGGAGCTAGTTGATAAAGTGAGGTTAGTAGTTTCTCTTATAGTCAACTGTTGCAGACAAGAGTGTAATGCAGCCATGTCCCATAATGTAATTTCGCCTGACGTCAACCATTGAGGATGCCCCATAATGACATTCTAATGGCCACTGCACATATTTTGTAGTATATGGTATTACCATCAACACTATAATAGTGATAACAGTTGAAAAAGAATAAAAGAAATACGGCGGAGTCGTGCGTGAAGCCATGTTAGCGTAACGGAGTTAGGGTTCAGGGTGCAAATGGCGGAATAAACGTCAATGCTCAATTTCAG
The DNA here is from genome assembly GCA_023313725.1 of Lithobius niger. Lineage (NCBI taxonomy): Eukaryota > Metazoa > Arthropoda > Chilopoda > Lithobiomorpha > Lithobiidae > Lithobius > Lithobius niger. The sequence goes on from JAHWFP010035515.1 coordinate 21,113, forward strand.
TGCTGAAACGCTGAAATAACGCCTCTAGATGGCAGCACAACCACCAACACCGCTAGATGGTGGTAGTCACTCCGAAACCAAAGCCGCATCACTCAAGAGTCCGCATCACCGCTTTACTAACAGAAATAATTCAATTTTTATGTTTATTATTAACAAAGTTCACTGCTTACACTAGATGTCACGTTTTCCCTCCCTTTTACACATTTCTTAAAGCCTCAGATCAGCTGAAGCAAACTAATGCTCGTTTAGATAAACTGGCTCAGTTTTGAACCTTACTAGATATTTTTGTTGGAGAAAGACTTATAGTAAGGAGAGGGACAAACAATGGGATGCGAACCGGAAAACCTCCGATCATTGCAGGGGGTCGAGAGCTTAGTTCAGATTAGAGACACGATAGCCCCTGAAGGAGGATGGTAAGCTCCTAAACTACCCTGGCCAGCAAAGACTGGCAGGGACTTTGCCAGGGTCCTTTTTTCCAGTCAAGCAACTCGGCCGAGATATGCCACCATTCAGTCACTATATTCAACCAAGGTGGATTTTTTTTTTCCAACTTTGAAAGCCACTTTTGAGCTGCAGGGAAAGTTATGGTGAAAACGTTTTGTCATCTTACAGTCAGCTATTCCTCTTGTGAGCCATAAACCCCAAGCCGCCTTTATTTTTCCAGGCCTCCTGGTTCAGAAAAATACAATGAAACTTTTCAAATTTTCTACAACAAGCCCTACATACGAATTGTACCATACATTGTTGGCATGGTTACCGGATGGTTTATTCAGAGAAGAAGATCGATGTCAAAGGTTAGTAGTATCCTTGCAACTAGTAGCATCAGTACGCAGGATCAAAAAACGAACAAAAAACCAAAAAACTGCACCATTCCAGTTGCGGATCTAGACTGGTGTGCGTGATGGGAGTGCCGGAACGTCTCAAAATGGAGTGTGGGGGAAACAGCTGCACCCCAACCCACCACTAGATCCGTCACTGCACCAATCCAAGTCTTCTTTTGCATGTAATCAGAGTTCCCACCAAAATAATAAAATAGTTTATTTGACTATTTTATTTTAAAATTTTATTTTACCGCAACGTCTTTAACAAAATGTGTTTTAATGCACTTAGGACTAAGCCTAAAAGTGTGGCTTTGTTTTCCCCTTAGTTTCCCAGGTTTTATTTTTGAAAAATCGGAAAATTCCTTGAGTTTAAAATGTAGTTGAAATTCCCCCGAGTTTTCCAAGTTTTCCACGTTCTCCAGGTTGGAGGGTACCCTAGTAATTTATGTGCACCATCAGTACATGAACAAAAAGATGTGAAGGATTGCGACCCAGGCTGCCAACTGCACCAACCGTCCAAAATAAACTGTCTTTTAATACAGTCTTTAATACTGTCTTTGACTACATGGGGAGGCACGATACACATGTTTAGGTCAATTCGTTTTTCTCCAAAACTATTCGGGGCTGGAATGATTTAGCAAGTGAAACTGTGCAAAATCAAAACTATTGCATTCAAGAAAAGTTTGGTTGCTGAGGATTGGTGAGGCAGCATAAAATGCAGCCATACTAATAAATAGTTTTAATCGTTTTTATTGTTTTTATTTTAAATGTCGTGCTAATGCCTTATGGTGCTATGACTAACGTAAATAAACAAATGTACTTTTTTTTTTACTCTTATTCTGTTGCTTGAGTGATCGACGGACTGCTGAAGAAACCTTTTGTTAAAGCGTAACATATTGGCTAAACATCTGTTAGGAATCACTGTGTATCTGTAACATACTTGGAATGATCAGCGATGATCTATTCCAAATCAGTAAAAAGATATTTGTTGTTTTTTTTTTGTTTGCTCGTTAACCCTCTTGGTATAGCCACTGGGTATATATCAAACAAAAAATGCGATTGGGTATATTTCTGTGAACCTTCGACATGAATGGAATAGGTAGAGAGTTAATAGCTAATCGCACCAGGGTATTACCACTTTTGAGTTTCTGATAATTCTGGACCACTATTGCTTCGTACGTTGGATCGAATCTGGCTTTTTGGCTTTCTTTATGGGTGCTTAGTAAATATAATGCAAATAAGCTACCAAAAGTAAAGCACTGGAGCCATACTGAGAGTGTCAACATCGTACGGCTGTGTGCATATTGGGAAAAGTAAGTCGGATAATTAAATTTATCCCGTTATCAAATCCGTATTTAAATTAACCGTGGATTTCATAAGGGTGTATTTATAAAAGAAAGCATTACCTTTTACTTTCAAAAAGTGAAGCAATTGCTTTGGATTATATTCGTAAGAAAAGTGAAGGAAAAGGTTTTGCTTTTAGGCTGAAGTTTTTGCTTCAAAGTAGAAGGTTTTACTTGTTTCGTATTCATAAAACGAAGTAGTTGCTCCAAACTTGAAGGATTTGCTTCCAGATAAATGCATCTAGTCTGAAGCAACTTTTTTGCAAGCATCCTTCTTTTACCAGTTGAACCTTAATTTGTGGTGTGTGTGCTGAGTGGTGTATTTGCTGTGGGAGCATTCACAAACCACGTAAACATTTGTTTTTTGCAAATTAGACCCCTCCACCCCCTTTGTAACACCAATTGTATAGGGTTTTTTTTTTTACGAGTTCGTTTTTATAAGATGTACTTAGTACCTAGGGGCGTAATGACCAGTGATTTTGAAAAAAAAAATTGTAAGTCGTGACCTGAGATGGCACTGGTTGGATTGACATGTGCATTCATGGCTTCCAACATCATTTTTTTCCTCGAATGCTCTAGTCGAATGCATTAGTAGTCGAATGCTCTTTTTCCTTGTTTTGTTTTATCAGTTTTACGTTTCATGTTATTCATCTTTTTCATAAAGGCTTTACTATTTCTCTTTTCCAAAGAGAGTCATATATATTGGTGTACAATGGTACTTAAAGCGTATTTTTCTTAGTCTTCGTGTGATCGCGATTTTTACAGGACCGGGTGCTTGCGGACCTTGTCCGAAATGCTCATGTCGTGGGTGGTATATTCACATCTATGTTCGTGTTCACTTTCACTTACTGACATTTCTCCTCTTACGCGCTACTTCTACAAATACTTTGCACTAGACAAATCAGCACGTCAATTCAAGTCTCAACACTGAAACAAATGAACAAATTCAGGTCTCAGCGCTGAAACAAATTAAACAACTGAACGCCCCTCACATCCGCACCGCAAGTTAGAACTTTTTGTAGCACGTCTGAAAGCACACCTTCGGTACCTTTTACTTCTTTCATTTGAAGTATTTACTCGCAAGGAAAAGGCCGAGATTATGAATACGAATTGAAGCAAAAACTTTTACTTCCACCTTTTACTTCTGCCTTTTACTTCAAAGTAAATGATATATTTTATTAATTATGGCTATTGGATGTCCTCTAGTCTTTTACTTTCCATGAAGTATACTAGTTACTAATCATGTTGTGCTTAAGTAACGCAAACAAGCATAATAATGACCAGTCATCAGGTAGATAACCAGCAGACTTATTTTAAATGGTAGGTTACATTTAAACAACCTTCTGATAGGGTTTACAGTACATGCCAAAAAGAGACCACAAAACATTTTTACACAGACTCTACCAGTTCAATGTCTTTTTTTCTTAAGTAGGGAAGTGGTGAAGCCTATAGAACTTGATAGTCCATATCTTAATGGCTTTAAGCATGATTTCAGATAGAACCAGCGTGTTTTTCTTCTTTTTAATTGCAGCTTTTGGCTTTCATTGGCTGGTTGTCGTCGTTGACGGCGATGCTTACCATTATTTTTGTAGTGAGACTCCCTGTGTCTCGGAGCGCCTTTGTGAAAGTGGTCTACCACGCTTTCAACAGATTGGTATGGTCCAGTTCGCTTGCTTGGATTGTCATAGCCTGTTGCAATGGTTATGGAGGTAAAGTAAAACAACAACATACTCGTGAAAGAATGTACTTGGTTATTTTACGTGATCATTTTCAAGTGCTTCAAAGTGTACGATTCACATTCATGTCTCTGCCACATGCTCTGCGATTATTCTAAGCTCCCCTTGTGTATGGGGCTTCATTTATTCCGGCACTCTGACTCTGAAGAAGAAAAACGTAGCTTCCAAACCGATTAGGGTTTACCTGCAAAAAACACTAATTACTTATATCTAATTACTGAATGAGGCCAAGAGTTGGATGTTCAGGAGATTTTGAAATGGAGAAACCGCTTATTTAAATTACTAGGGAGAAACTTGCTCATTAAACTCACTTGTAGGGAACCTAAGGATTCATTTGTGATTTACTGGTCACTCCATGCTCCAGGGATAACTTACTTCGCGTATTGTGCATTCTTTTCTTGGAAGCATCTTAGCAAAACCGGAGTATGGTGTGCGATTAATGTCAAACTGCGTTTACGTATACGAGATTGACGAAATCTGCCATGCGCAATACTGACGTTGATGTTACACCATACTCTTGTTTCGCTAAATTGCTCAAGAGAAAAGAAACGTATACTGGAGCTAGTTTAGGCTTTCTAGGTCGCGTACATTATTTTAATATACACTAGTGTATATTAGTAAATATTCGCTAATGCAAGTAGAACTATTTATAAAAATATAGGCTTAGGCACACAAACATACATGCCAAATTATTTGTGACGCCATCCTGTAGATTGCTAATATACTAATGCCGTCCTTCCAAGCATAAGGAAAATGGCCCAGATCAAAATGTCATCCATCCTTGAAAAGATCAAAAAGAGGCTTTCATGGCTGGTACCAACACAAAGCAATGGCAAACGTCGTGTAGTACAGCTGTAGTTTTGCCGCGCTCCCAGCCGAAGCCACGGCGCCAGAAGGAGAGAGGGACAATTTTGCTAGGTAATTCCATTCGGAAATTCCTAGGATCTTATACATGCCACAATCGACATGAGCACGAGGCATCACAGGACTTTCTTTTCCCGAAAACCAGGGACCTCTTGCACATGCAATGGTCGGGCTTACCATTAGGCAATAGAGGAGTGACACGACGTAGTATTATTGTATATAACTCTATGCTGGAGCCTTAATGGGTTAGCTGCAAGGGGCACTGCAGAGAGAAACAGAAGGGCGTCATACTGAAGCCGATGCTGTGAAGAGTGATTTCTTAGACCTAAAACGCGCGATTTTTGTTGTTGGAGAAAATAACATTATTTTAAGCCTAGGAAATCCGCTCTTCCGTTGTTTTTCCCTCCATTTTTATGTAGTGCACCTTGTAGTTATGCCCTCCAAAACCCATACTGGTGCCAATATGGCGGCAAATGTCTCTGCTCTATACCTTGCCCCATCGTCTAGTGCAGCGATTCTCAAAGTGTGGATCGGCGCCGGTTCGCGAACAGTCGGGCGCAGGTCTGTGACGAAGACCTGGACAAAAACATGAATTTGCCGCAGACGCTCGGGAAAAAAAATCGCCCACTACTAAAATTTTCATCAAAGTTTCAGCTCGTCTTAGATTAGAGTAAACGCCCACCTTTCTAATTTAACCAATGGGTGAAAGTAATGCTACTATTATTGTAGGAACAATACCTCTAAAAATTATAATCACGAAAGATAGAAAGTAATTTGCTGCAGTCAATGGTTGCAACGCGCTTCTTATCCGGCGTTACTGCCACACGTGTGTGCTTATCACTTATGGGGTCCTGGCTGCATGCATAGGTATCTATCATATGGTGGGAAGGTTAATTTAGTTTTTAATGATAACTAGAGACTTAATATCTATGAGCGAGTCCAGTTGTTAGTCGAACATGACGTGGTTAGATCAACAAATGAAACTTGCGGCGATGAAACCAATTGAAATTTCAGTGCAGGTAGAATTTAAACCAAAAAAATTTAAATGTGTATTTGTTTATTATTTGTAGTAATCTCACATGAAATTACAACAAATTATAAAGCTGAGGCTTGTTAACAAGTAATCGTCAAAGTCGAGCGGAAATAAAGGGTACAACGCCTTTCTTAGGTCAACATAAAAAATTGCTAAAAAGGCGCTGCACAGCATTCTAAATTAGAATGGTTTACCGATAATTCTCATTGAGATGGAAATCTTTTAAAGACTAACGCAGTAAAACTGAAACGGATTTACACTAATATATTTCATTGGTTAACAAGTGGCTACAGCGACTGTCTAGTCGCACTGGTCTTCTGTGCAGTTCCTCCACTTCCAATGTTGAGGTGCACAGCTCTATCACGCACTACAACAGCTATTCTTATTATACTAATATAAAAGCAGTAACCATCACACGTGCCGGTTAAAAATGTGTGAGCTTTTAGGCCTATTTTACATTTTAGGCGTAATTGTCAGCTTTTAGGCCTAATTTTAACCAGCAGTTTTAATTTCGTAAGTAGCAGCTAACGGAGATTTGGATTGTATAGTAAGCATATTCCTTTTTGCAACACGGTGCGCCTTCGGGCACACAGTTACAGTGTTAACAACGTAACGCGCAACGTAGCCTATATTGATCAGTGGTAGTAGGGAAGTGGCGAGAGAGACACTGTTGATGAAGCCAACAGCGACTCGTATTAACTTGACGTTGCCGTGATTTTCATTTTTTAGGCCTGATTTTTTTAATGCAATTTTAATTTCCTAAGTAGCAGATAGGCCTAATGAAGAGTTTGTTTCGACGTTAAGCCTATTCATTCATGCAACAATGCGACGAGACTATTTTAAACAAAGCTAAAATCCATTTGTTTTTATTGCGTGTTATCTTAGGATTTCATGTAGACGATCAAATGTTATTATTTAATTTAGTTACATCCAATAAGTTTATTAGCTATAAGGAAGTCACGATGTTTCAATTTGCCATATTATTTAACTAACTTCTCAGACTGAATCTAACGTTGTAAACTGTAGTCGTGTCTATCTGGTACCGTTGCGAAGTTGAAAATGGCGACGGACGGACGGTCAAAGTCGTTGCAATAGTCTTCTCAGCCGGTACGGCTGTACAGAAGACTAAAAGGAACACTAGTTGTAAAAGAAATTGCAAAGTGCAGAACTGCAATGCGAAAATGCCGCGTGCAAAAATTATTGGTGAATTCGATGGCGGGTTCTGCTATTGTTTCAATGCTGAAATTCCTCTTTTAGTTGGGTGGAGTTTTGTCTGTTTTAAACTAAACAGTGCACGTGTGCAGAAGCAAAAGGTATACGCTACTTGCCACAACCGCATGGGGCGTTCAAAATGTCCCAGGTTTACTATGTCGTGGGTTTTCAGAGTTTACTTACTTAGTATGAACGCGGCTATACGTTACATTACGTTAGGGTATGCAATCGTATATATGCCTACTTGTCTGTGTCATTGCAGGTATCATCAGTCGCTTACTGTCAGCACGCGTCTGGAATCCTCTAGGTCGGCTATCATACTGTACATATCTATGCCACGTAGTTGTTGTTATATTAACACAAGGTACTACAGAAGTGACCCGACACTTTGATATTATGTCTGTGGTAAGTATAGTAATTAGTTTCTTTACGAGTGTCTTTATGGGCTCCTGGAAGCGGTTTAGCAAAACAAGAGTATGGCGTGCGATTTGAGGCGTGCGAATCTTGAAATTTTGAGAAGAGTTTTGGGTTTGACTTCGTTGTGTAAACTCGACTCGATGTGGCAACTTCAAACTAAAGGAATTTTTCGAGTTTTGAGTTTCATTGAGTTTAAAAAGTCTTAAAGAGTCGTATTTTCTTCGATAAACTCAGCATCAAAACTTACCGTCTTTACTTAAATTATATAGCAGTAATGCCTTGCAATATATGGTATATGTGTGCAGTTAACAGCTATGCAGTAATTAGTTCGTCATGTGGTAACCAAAACCATCAAAACCCTGTCTCAACAAAGTATTTTTATGCAGCACTTGTTCAGCTTTCACATAAATAAAGTCAGGTCGTGTGTAGTGTTTTTGATAGGCTCCAGGAAAAAAATGATTCAAGTTGCTTTCGTATGGCAATTATAAGAACTATACAATATCATCTTCGAAATTCGAACTCAACTCGAAACTCTATGCTGTATCCCGGAACTCGACTCGAACTCGACTCGACATAAAAAGGGTGAGCTCGCACACCCCCAAACGTCAAACTCAGTCTGCATAAGACTTGTTGCAGACGGACCACAAAACGCGTGGTAATTGCTGCAAAACGACGCCACTATCATGTCGGAATTAACAGCACCTTTCACACAGAGGGATTTGGCTCAGGGAGACCTACCGATAAACGCAGAAACGCGCAACTGCGTGCGAAAGCACCAGTTATATCCAATACATTGTCTGCAACTGATTGCGATTTTAATGCCTCAAACGCTCCACAAACGCCAAAAATTGCGTCTGCGATTGTGGCGCGTTTTGTGGTTCGTCTGCAACCGGCCTACCCATAAAAACAAGTGGCTGCAGTGACTACCTATCGCAACCAGTACAATATCACCTTCGAAATTCGAACTCGACTCGAAACTCTATGTTCGATCCTCAGACTTGAACTCAACTCGACGTGAAAAGGTTGAGCTCGTACACCCCATGTTAAACTCTGACTACAAAACCAGTAAAAACAAGTGGCTGCAGTGACTACCTATCACAACCAGTACACTGTATCTTCGAAATTCGAACCCACCTCGAAACTCGTATGTTCTTCCCCAGACTCGAACTCGGCCCAACGTGAAATGGTTAAGGTCGCACACCCCTATAACGTCAAAATCAGTCTACAAAACTACCCTTAAAAAAAAGCGGCTGCAGAGACTACCTGTAGCAACCAGTTTTCGGTACAATTCTGCCACTTTCGAAAATGTTGAGGTGCACAGTGCACACCTCTATCACGAATTGCAACAGCGATCGCTATTAAATAATCTAAAAGTAGTAATCATCACAATTGCCAGTTAAAAATGTGTTAGCTTTCAGGCCAGATTTAGATTTTAGGCATAATTGCCAGTTTTAAGCCAATTTTTAACTGCCGTTTTAATTACGTGTATGAAATTTTAATTTTTAATGTCAGACTGCCTGTGTGGGGAATGTGGGGACAAATATGGGTGCTCACCTCATGATTTCTACAAAAACCTTCACTTCTCCGATTCCTTCTTCTCCCACCACCTCTTCTTCCCGGTCACAATTTTTCTTTACATGATGGAAGTGCGTTTCGTGGCGTGGCACAGCATGACAACTGTTGGATTTCACACGTCAATAAAGTGAACCACGCCATGTGGTCCGCATTGCGTCAAAGCTGGCGAGGGAATTCGCTTCTCAACTCGTTATGGTACACATTCTGTCGTGTGAATCAAACTGCATGGTTCGGTACGGAATGGCACGCATTATTTATTACGTGTGACATCGGTACTAGTGTTCATTTGTGCGTTCTTCACCTTGAGCTGCTTTTTGAATATGATTTGTACTCTTTCCTTACTTGTTCCCCGAACACCGCGTCTGGGATCCAGACTGACTTCCGGACTGCAAACTACGGTTTTGTGAACAGAAAATCAGCTAAATGGATATTATTAAATAAAATGTGCGCCATACACCACTCAGTCTATGCTAGTGCTTAAAAATCCGTGCCAAAATTTGCTTATCTCTCACCACAAGATTCGCAATACTGCTGTTTGCCGTACTCTCCTGTCCCCTCCTTCTACTTTCTTTCTCCTGTCCCTCTACTTTCTACTTTCTCCTGTCCCCTCCTTCTACTTTCTACTTTCTCCTGCCCCCTCCTTCTACTTTCTACTTTCTCCTGCCCTCTCCTTCTACTTTCTACTTTCTCCTTCTTCTACTTTCTACTTTCTCCTGTCCCCTCCTTCTACTTTCTACTTTCTCCTGTCCCCTTCTTCTACTTTCTCTCCATTCCACCGTTTCCACGTCAACCAGCGCTGGCAGCTTCAAAATGTTGCACTAAATGCAAGCTCGAACCCCATCATTCTACCACAGACTACGTCCGTGGTAGAACGACGTGGGGTTCAAACTTACGTGTAGTGCAACATTTTGATGTTGCCAGCGCTGGTAAACGTGGAAACGGTGGAATGAAGAGAAAGTAGAAGGAGGGGACAGGAGAAAGTAGAAAGTAGAAGGAGGGGACAGGAGAGTACGGCAAACAGCAGTATTGCGAATCTTGTGGTGAGAGATGAGTGAATTTTAGCACGGACTTCTAAGTGCTAGTATATCCCTGGTTCTACACTGAAAGATGGGGTTGTAATCGTCGACCAGAACTTAGAAACACGGTGCCTAAGACGGGTACAGTTTAGGAGGGTCAGAGCAAAGTTGCGATTAGGTCGCAGCCTGGCCAGGCCTTTTGCAACTAGTGTATTGATAAAAATAATAATATTGTATTGTTTTTTATCTCTTTCCAGAATATGACTGCTGTTGCTAACATAATGTTGTCGTTCACCTTTGCCTTTGTTCTTTCACTACTCTCCGAAGCCCCCTTCCTCGGTTTGGAGAGGCTTTTTTTACATGGTGAAAAAAATCATAAACTTTTGTCAAAAGATCACGATCGAAATGTATAGTAGTAAATAAATTAACAAGTAGTGATACAGTGTCTAAATCTGACTTGTGGTAATATTTTATGAAGTCTCTGTCAACAATGGGCGGAGCCAGAATAGAAATGCGTAAACCCCATAACACAGCCACACGGTGTAACAGATAAGGTGTTTGTGGCTCCACAAGATAATGAGATTAGAAGAATTCAGTAGAAAACTGAATTACTAAACTATGCATGTATAATCTTTTTCTGGCATTACTTTGGATGAGGGGCACCCCGAAGGAACGGTTATGTTCTGGGGACGGGGGTATTTCAGGATAGGATTTTTTTTTGCAATCCTTCTTCTCCTGAAAAGATTTGCTTTTCTAAGAATTGAATTGGAATAAACTTATCTACTTTATGAATGCCGTAAGTGAGCGAGGACTAACAGTAACAGAAAGTTCTGATTGGCTCTGTGTTTGCTATAAATACGTGGGTTACCCTTACCTCTCTTCGAATGCTATTTTCTTTAACTGATTTGTTTAACTGTAGATTAACAGCTTTGTTATTCATTTAACACCTGAAGGGCCGTAGGGGATGGGGGGGGGGGGGGCTTCTCCACCTCCAACCGTCCAAGAAGGCATACAGTTGGCAAATTCGAGTTGGCAAACTCGGATAAGTTTTCACTGCAAATTCCCGTTTCCATGAATAATAGTTAATTATTATCATCATTCGATCAGTTTGAAAGTAAAATTCAGGATATATATATTTTTTCATTAGTTTTCGAAATACTTCTATTTAGCAAGAAAGTAACTGAAACGCTGCCCCTGATCGTTTCTGGTCGCTTCTCTGCTGCTCTCGTTACATCCACGAGACTGATAGGAAGTGTAAGCTAAGAGCTTGGCCGTACCTGGTTTTTCGATCAGCGCTGATAGAAAAACCATGGCCGTACCTGGCGTGAATAAGGAAGGGCTCCGCAAACTTTTCTGCAGTTGGCAAAATTGAAAATTCATTTGGCCGTTTTGTTTGCTATTCTGTCATTCTGTTAGCTCATCACCACCATGACTTAAAAACACCGTAAAGAATGTAGAAATTAAAGACAAAATATGCATTTGCCTGTTTCCCCGCCGAGTTTGAAGTTGTTTGAAGTCGTGATAACAACTAACGTCGCGTAAATCGTACACAATTTGGCAAAACTTAAAAAAAGTGAGTTGGCTATTTTACTTCCTCTAGAGCAGCGTCAAGAGTGACGTCATAGTGGCCACGAGATAGCATCTGGGGTATAGCTACAAGGGGCACTAGATTAAAATGTATGGGAAAACAACGGCATTTCTAGTCAAGACAGTGCTTTGAGAGCGGCTTTCTTAGGCTTAAAAAAACGTTCGTTTTTTCCAACAACAAGAATCGCGCGTGATAGGCTTAAGATATCCAGTCTAATAGTATTGGTTTCAGTAAGACGACCTTCTTTTCCCCCTCTAGTGCCCCTTGCAGCTAGCCCTGTTACTGGCTCCACCATAGAGTTATATGCAATAATACTACGTTATGTCACTGCTCTGTCGACCTTCTTCTGTTAGGCAGTTGTGCCCAGAAGGGGTTTTAGTGAGGAGCAACTCCTAACTGGTATTTTAGGGGCGAGTTAGAGGTTCCGTTTGCCTTCGACCTATTTGTATACTCGAGCCGGGCCAATAATCGCAGCCGTGGGTTAAAAATCGATAACCGCTCGATTTTAACCAATAACTATTACTTATTGCTGCTTGTTTGTCATCATTATCATTTCGAAAGGTTGACCCCAGTGCGTTACCAACAATTAACTGCAAATTTCCATTCTTTGTGTAAGTGGTTTATTGACTGATGCAGTCCTGAAGCGAAGCTTTGACGCCCTCCCCCCCACCTTACCGTCATTCAGTGACGGCACTAGGCATGGGCCAGGGTGGGCCATAATCCCCTAAATATGTCACGCTCCCCCCCTCTCCAACACTCAGGTCACCAACAGAAAAAAAAAACTACAAAAAGTTGCAGCTGAACTTCATATCAAACTTATAAGTTGAATTAAACGGGAAACAAAAGTGCCTAATTGCGGTTGCCTTGAATTCCTGTCCCACTGTTTCCAGATGTGCCCGCTGCCGGCCCCGCAAACAATTCAGTCCTGACGCCGTCACTGCCGTCGTTACAAAGTAGATTGAATCCTACACCGCTCCCAGCATACCCCTTCCTAGTCTTTCCCAAAAAAACGGTCAAACACACTGAAAATGTAGGAATCTCATCGGAAAGGGGTGAGGTAATGTGCGAGGTGATGAGGGTGAGGCCATATTATCCAGTTAGACGATTATCCGATATTCCTTTTAGATGATTTTACAGATTTTTTATTTAGGCGATTTTCCATTAGACTTTCGTCCGACATCCCTTCTAAGCTCTGCAATCTCACAAGAAGGTGACGCTGACAACGCATGCAATGAATGACTCCCCAAGAAAAGTTGCGTAGATACTGTAATATCACAATCTCCCCCCTATTCACTAACCATTTGGAGGAAGGGTTTACTTCTTGTGATGGGTTGGGGGAATGAGGGGAAAAATGTAGTCAGGTTTTAGTTCGACTACCCACGGATTTAGAATATTTCATATAGATGGTGGCTTTTACTGTACGGATGCATGCACTAACGAAGAAAGAGTATTAGCTGCTTTATCTACACGACAGTCTACACTACCAAAGGTAACGTCTACTCTTACGTTTTTACCCATGATACTATTCGTTCAAATTCGAGAAGAAAATGGCACCAACCTAAAATGGCACCAACTTTTACTAGCCAAGCTTTGACTCGTGCATCTGCTTACCGCTGGAGTTGTGTGCAGCATTCAGAACATTATTAGGCAGGCCGCACACAAAACGCGACATTTTGCCTCAAGATAGGACATTTTGTCGAAACCTGTCCCAACTTGCTGGAGACGTCTTGCTGCTGTCCTACCATCCGTACGACATTGTCGCGAGACGTCTCACGACAACAAGGCGTAGCTCGAGGGAAGACGAGACGTTGCGAGACAAATGTCTAATTGCATAGCCTCTTGCGTAGCGCGTGTGCAGATAGAAGGGGGGCGAGGTTATCGTCTAACTGGAAAATCGCATCCTTCTATCTGCACACGCGCTACGCACGATGGTAGACGCACACCAAATTAGACATGATTCGCAACGTCTCGTCGCGAGACAAGTGTCTAATTTGGTGTGCGGCCAGCCTTAGCTTAGTTAGCTAGCAGGACGGTCGTGACGCTTTTCGCACTCGCAGAATCCCGTTTCGCAGAAAACAAAACGGATTACGATTTTTCTGCGAAACGGGAATTCCTGTTTCGCAGAACAATAATTTTTTTTTCCAAATTACGTGCCTTGCTCGCACTGCCGCGCTTGCTACGGCTAAACATATAACATCAGAAACTGCAACTAATTACAAATTAGAAATGCATCTTTAACTTCCCTACTGTTAAATTTTTAAAGAATATTTTGAATTCTCGTTTCGTAGAAAAATATCTTTAGCGGGGCAGCAGAGTGGGCAACTGAAGGGAAGAATAGCCAAGAATGTTTTAATACACGTTCCCTCCTCTCCCCCCCCCCCCCCCCACACATTTTTCCAACTTTTTTTCTTTTTAATTAGAATTCTTTTCCTAACAAGTGCAATCTGCAAGTAGACAAGTAGAAATTAGGCCGGCAGCACACTGCCTCAAACATGTCTTCGTCATACGCCAGACGCGTCAGACGTTTTTTCCTTGTCTGGCTAAGGTACTCACATACAAACAGCTTGATTGCGCATGCTCGGCAGAGCCACGTGACCGTCACTTTCCATACTTGGGCTAAGTGAAAAGATTAAGTAAGTGAAAACAAGAAAAGAACTTTATCATCAGTTGGGTCGTAGAAATTATTATTATTTTTTTTTGTGTGTCAGGGGTGAATAGTTACTCACCCCCAGAAAAAAGAAATTGTCTGGCTCATCTCTGCGAACATAGCTTTTTTCATGATGTAAGCTGAAAAAATTTTTTATTTTAAATTTAATCGGTGTGCACATACATAATTTTTCTTTTGGTAATGTACTTAAGAAACCCAAAATTCAAGGCTTACGTGTATTTATTCGTTATTCCGTGACCAAGATGGCAAGAGAAAGCGGCACTAACATTTCTCCCCGTCTCTCCCGTATTTTTCCGACGAGTCGTACGTGTCTTCAGCCTGGAGCTAATTCCTGTAAAAGCTTGCACCAAAGGTAAATGCCTTGCGCAAACACAACGTCTTTCACAGCGTGTCCCTCGTCATCCTGGTACGGTTGAGTGCTGACAAACAAAACACGACGTCTCAAAACTAAACTTTGGTCGCATAAAGTTGAGAGAAGGAAGTTGTGAGCGGCAGGAGAGACAGGAAGTATTTGCAGTTTTCTTCACGGGTGAAAGACTTAATACGCAATCGCGTAGGGAAAAGCGGTAATTTGACCTACGTCATTTGACGACTCATTGACGCGAAGCAGACGGTATGTTACTTAAAATATAGTGTATATCTAATCTTAGATCAACCATTCGAGAAAGTACAGCGATACTGCTTTTATCATAATTTCATTGTATTCTCGTGATAGCGAAGCAGAAATGAGGTACGTTCGCTAATAGTTCTGAACTTTTTATGCCTAAATTTCAAAGAACCTAAAAAAATTAAGGAACCTAAAAAGAAAATCACAGGGCCCAACCAGGGGATACGTGACGTGCTCTCGCACTTCGCGTGTGACGTACGTGACTCCCATCCTCCTCCATCCCCCGTGCAAACAATAACCACAATAACCTAAACTTCAAAGATTATTTTCAAAGTCGAGGCAGTTAAAATTAGGTAGTTAGTACAGCTCCAAAGCCAGAATGGCATACTTAAAGGCCTGGAAAAAAGATTTAGTTAATCACTCATTAAAGAACGGTAATTTGAATTAGGTAGGTACATTAGATTTGTGTAGATTTATCGTAAATGTTGCATCCAGGGAGAGTTTGGGCAGAACCTGGGGGTTAGTGTTCGCCCTTCTGCCACAGAGGAACCCCTCTCCTCCTCCCCACAAAATAAAAACGAAAATTTCCTAAACATGGTTCCTAACCTTACTAAAATTACATAAAAATAAAAAAAATAAAAAACATATTTAGATATTTCCTCATTCTTTGGGAGGGGGGATGGGAAAGGGGTTGACAGACGAATACTGACGAATACTGACGGCAGGCCCGGGCAAACCTATAGGCAGCCCTGGGTGTGACTCATTTTTGTATACATGCATTTTAGAAGAATTTCTTTACTGACTTTTTTTTTATTTATGTTCCAAACGGCGCACCATAGTTACCGATGCGTTGTGATCGTGACTATAGTGACGCTCGTGACTCTCGTGACTATAGTGACTATATTACTACTATTCCAAGGTCTTTGGTTGTGCTACGAATGAGTTGCCTGCTGTGCTGTCCCTTTTCTGTATTTACTAAATCTTCGACCAGTTAGGTTCACTCCGGGCTTACTAGGCATTAGTCACGAATGACTAGTTTCATTCCAGTGGACGAGCTGGCTACGAATTTGCTAATAATAGCGTCGTTAGAATCATCGTTCAAAATTTCTGCCTCCAGAGTCACCGTTGCCAAATTTAACAGCCATTGATTTTTAATGGTTTAAGTAATAGTTATAGTACCCCTGACGAACTGTATGGGATTTATCACCCGATGGGC
>JAHWFP010035518.1:3093-13489 GCA_023313725.1 Lithobius niger
ATTATTATTATTACTAATAATGCGGAATAACTGCATCAAGATACGAGGTGCAATCAACAATCGTAAATTACTTAATGTACAATATGTCTTACGGATGGTTGCCATCAGAAAAGTGCACCACAAAAAGGACTTGGTGTCCATTGGGGAGGACCAAAGGGTAAACAAATCATAAATTTAAAAATATTTTATACTGTTGCGTTAAGTTATGGATACAATCCAACCTGAGGATTGACGACTAGTATTCTTAAACTTTTTTTTTTTAGAAGCACAAACAAGGCAGCAAGGGACCAAATGTTTTAAGCAAGCAGTTGTGTCGTAACAGTGGCTTCGTTAGAATAACCACACCGCACAAACATTAAATAAATCGAAATATACACACATACGGTACATAACCCTAATTTCATTTTATGTACCATAATTATGTAAAGAATGCAAATAAACCACAAGTCATTCTCACATCGTTACTAATTTGACATGATCCGAAACCATACACACAACCGCTACTTTGTTGATGGATGCAAACCTACATGGAGTGTACCTGTATTTGTTAATATATATATTATAATCCTATTAAGTTCTTTCTGTACATTTCTTTCCGCAACTACACCTACATAATTATAATTTACACGTAGCAGTAGCCCCTGCAAACTTTCATATTATTGAAAATAACTATTCATTAAAATTACTACCGACGTTGCTCCAAGGTACACCAACATTTCTAGCTTTAACGAAACAATCCAAACAGAATGAAATAACTCGGACACAAAGTGAATCTTTATAGAACGAAGTAAGTAGTCTCGTATTAACTTTACATGTCTAGATAAGGACTCAATACTACGACGGAACATGCGAGTAAATACTGGCCGTACGTCCCAATCTCATCTTTTTGTGAAAGATGCTTATTCATCTCAATGTTAGTGCTAATGATGGCTGAGGCAGATGACGCCGACTTCCTAAACCATTATTCCTTTATACTTAAAAAAATACGACTGTAAATTAACTTGGTGTAGGCAGACTACTAACATCAGTGGAACACCAATAGATAAATGTATAATTCTGGCAGTTTACGACAAATTTGACAGCTGTACAAATCTGCAGTACGGACAAGGTAACAAACTTGTCACATGACCCGGTATATTAGTGCTCATGCTACTTTCGTAATCTGCTGTTCAGTTACTGTTTAACAAACGTTAGGTACCAGTATTAGTTGCTTGAATAAACTCAAGAATGGGAAATCTACTATATTTAAGAACTAGTGCTACGAACATTGCAATGGTAAGCCTAAGCTTGACTAAAATTCAAGGTACCTCCATAATGTAGATTACTACCCCATGTAAAAAATGATGGAGATGGAAGTTATTTTAACAAACACGTGCGAAGGACACCCGAGACCAAGTTTACTAACCAGATGACAAGTGTGCAAAAAGTTCTGGCAATAGTGCCATACCACAAAACGGCTACAAGATTAAATTAATGACGCAAAGAGAAATAATTCGATCTACAAACTGTTGGTCTGAATGGTAGCATTTGGTCGTACCCCAAAACCCAGATTCTGAAGTAGTAAATACGTATACTAATAATAATTTGCTACATCGTTCACCAGACTATTTTTGGTGGGCTTTCTTTGAGTACTTCTTGTACCATTAGCAGAGGCTGCTGCTTACGTTCGTCATCAAATTCATATTTGCATTTATTCTTTGATAACACTTTTTAATTTTTTATTTTATTTTGGTAAATAGTTTTTGGGGAAAGTTAATTAAGTGTCAAGTCTACAACTTTTCAAAAAAACTGAAAAGTTCAATAAAAGCATTTAAATTGTTTACCTATAACGTAGCTTACTTATTCCAGGCTTGAGGGTTAATATCTGATATTAACTGAAATCGCATAAAAAATTCACAGCAATGGAAAGATTAGGGCACAATGGACGACGACCTAATAACGTTCTATACATATTATTTCTATGCGCTAAATAAATGTTAGCATTTTTTTAAAGGTTAAGTACGCTGCTTTGCGTGGTGTAGCTTTGTTTGCAAACATTTTTCTGAATAGCCGAAAAAGTACTGAAACACATTTGCAAACGTTACCTGAAAGTAGCCTGATATAGAGCCATACCTAACCATACAGGCTGTTTTAATTCTTAGTTTAGCCTAAATTAGTTGCACAAAACTAGTAAAAAAAATAAAATAAAAACCTGTCATTGCTAAGTAAAAAGTAGACTAATAGTAATTTACCTCATTTTTTTCGGCATATAGGCACCTTTATTTTTTGCTACAATGTGGGTTTGCAATGTATAAAGGACACAACAAGAAAATTTTCTGAAATTTCTCTATTACAGAAGCAACGTGACGAGTTCTGCATATGCTTAGTCACTTGCGACCATGCTGCAAGGCGTGCGGTTAAAATTATAGGGTGGGAGTAATTTAGTAAGGTTTATAATGTAACAAGATGTGAAACGGCTTCAAGAATTTGCTTCGGATTTTCAGATGTGGCCTAATGTACGTACTGGACTACTACAAAGGACATTACACACATTCTCTAGCAAAAGATATTTTTTGCCGAGCCTAACAGTATACGTTGATAATGTGCAGACTTATGGTCATTGCCTTCTTCGGAGTGCATTGCTCAATCACGGTCCATGTATCATGAAAAGTAAAACTGTACAAAATTCGGCAAATGGATATAATACCCCACTGTAGCAATGAACACACAGATAACCATAAAATATCAATCTAACAGCCGCACTTATCTGAACCAAGTAGAGAGAGTTTGATAAAAGCTGCATTATAAAGACAGATGAAAATTAAACCAGTAATCACAAAAACCTACTGCACGTCATCTTAGTATTTACTATAATAGTTCGTTGGGCTGCAGGAACGTGACATTCTTGAGGGAAGAACTACC
Organism: Lithobius niger; assembly: GCA_023313725.1. Classification (NCBI taxonomy): domain Eukaryota; kingdom Metazoa; phylum Arthropoda; class Chilopoda; order Lithobiomorpha; family Lithobiidae; genus Lithobius; species Lithobius niger. The sequence continues at coordinate 5,995 of JAHWFP010035518.1, forward strand.
TTGAGGGAGTGTCTAGTAACAGAGGGTGTGTTATGACGTCACTGCAAACTTAAAGTGGAACTAACTACACGAGTTAACTACGAACTTTTAACCTTTGAAGGAATTTAGTGGCAATGCTGAAGCCCAATAATTACATTACTTGTACCACAAATATACGAAGCGTAACATACTTGTTTGAATTCTCTGCTCTCCTAATTACTGTATTGTAACCTGCTGAGTTAAATGCAGATATGTTCCGTAACTTTTGAACTATGAAGAATTTAGTGACAATTGCTGAAGGCCAGTGATTTTCCGTGTTACATAGCACCACGAGTATAATATACTACTTTGAACGTTTGGTTTACTGCATATTTTCCTCATAATTATTCATTTTATTATACATCAAAACCTGCAGAAATGCAGGGATTTTCCATACTAAGGAAATCTTATAATGTAGACCAATATAATACTTATTTCATATCTTTAGACTACCAGTTCAGAGATAGTGCGACTGTGAAAACACTTAAAATTGGAACAAGTAAAATTAAAAGGATACTCACAAAGGAAACGTAACTGACAAAACTAACGGGGCCTAGGGTAATTAAAAAAATACTCCAATCTTAGGCATACCATTTTAGGTTTATAACACTAAACGCTAAGGGTAGCGTGTCAGTTCCTTGATAGTTTTCTCAATAAAAGTTCAATAAAGTAAAGGAATAAAAGAAATCCATCTTTTAAAAGTTTTAGACGACTTGTAGACAATCAATAGACTCGGCAAACAAAGACTTGTGTATTATGTACAACAGGACTGCTTGAGATGGGTTTTGATGCCAATCAAACTGCAAAAACAGAAAGGAGAAGACGAAAAGAGTTGTTAGTGTTGTTAGTACAAGTCAATAAGCATGCGTATAAAAACAGAACTAAACAATTCCAGACATCAGGCTAGTGTAACGAGTAAAACAGGCAAGTTAGACGTATTATGCAACCATAGGTGTCAATAATTGGGGTGGGAATGAATTGTACATCTGGCAGTACGCATCAGAATAGTGGAGGAGTAGGGGGGGGTTGGGCAATTCACACAAGGTTGGGGATGATACATCCTATAGGCCTGCCAAACATAACTGTCGGAAACTCACTGCCAGAATAGACAAAGAATGAAGCTACGAATGTACGCTTGAGGTACGGTTTATTCTGCCGGTGCGCACAATGCACAATGCACTCGGTGCATGTGCACTAGTACCACGAAACGCCACCCTCCCTCCCCCGCCCCCCCCCGCCCCATGGTTTGGAAAGAATTGACACCTCTGCACACAGGATTGAAAGAGAGCTAAGTATGACAACACTTCTTCACGCATCGTGTGGGGCATATCCTGGAACTCCCTGCCCCAAAAGGTGGTAGCTTTGCATAACGTTCATGTAACTTTTGTGGTTTTCGTACCAATGTATTATTAATTTGTGGTTACGGATTGTTTGTTTTAAAGTTGGGGAAGACATTAGCTATATACGTCGATATCCTGTTTTGTCCTTTTCTCCTCTGTAGAATAAATTTATTATGTATATACTAGTTTACTGCCCATCTAAAGACAAGTGAATTTATTTTATAACGTCACTAAAATGAATGACGTTGCCCTTTTATAGTGGGTCTTGACTTAATATCCCCTTCTCTCCGGCCACCAACACCGGTTCTCTACCTGCTGCATCGTTTCTTTTAACATTTACTATAACCAACTTTTGCTACGACGCATCTTTGCTACGATGTACTTCTACCACATTCCATTCTACCCTCCTCTCCCCCAACAAAGCATACGTCGATTCTTCGCCCTCTCCAACCCCCTCCCCTGTATCTACGATGTACTTTCGCTTCCATCCATTTCCACCCTCCCAAGCGCGCGTAATAAGCGTTACTATGTATACCCCAACTTCTCGCATGGCACCATGGGAGCGTCACGCAGCCAGCAAGCAAGTCAGTCTCCTGGCTCATTCTTACGGTGAATGTGTGTATATGCATACACACACACACACACACACACACACCATCTATTGCTGACGGAAACTGGCTATCAAAATCTAGGCCCGAACAGAAACAAAACGTCAACGCAACATGCAGTGTGACAACATGGCTTCTTATATGGGTGGTGTATGCTACACCGGGAACGGCTAATTATTATTATTGTTATTATTATTATTATTATCACCAGCTTCCAGAAGTTATAGTATTCTGGTATATATTTCCTCATTAATAAGTACAGTCAGGGGCTTGTAAAATGTTGCAACTCGATCTGATCCGACGTATGACAGAAACAGAGATTTACTGCTTACAAGAGAATTACTTATAAAGAATTTTTAAAGGGTTAGGTTTTCATGCGAAGATGGGTAAGAAAGTTAATCAATCAGTAGCTGCATAGATGTAGGGAGTTTCTGATTCTGGTTTTAAGTCTAGACAATGGCCACATTTTTATTTTCAGTATACTCACTATAATTACAAGACTTCAAATTCCAGCTAGACTACAACGGATCAGTTTGTCCCACGGAACTTTATGTATGTTGGTTTACATGTTTCCATGTCACGTTAAATGTTTTCACGTTTTATTTATTTCTTAAATTTCATTTTAGCAAGAAAGATTTTAGTAATACCATATGCAAATCGAAAGAGAAACCAGTCCTTTCATGCCTTTGTAATAGTGAAGGTCATGGTGGTTTAGCCCAATAAAAGTAGTGCTGCTGTTGTTCTGTCACTTGCCACCAAAACTCCCGTATTTTTACTAACTTCTTGTATTTAAGCTAAGCTTCCTCAGAAATACACAATGTACTCCTGGTCGAGCTTAGCTTCTAGGAGACCATAGTTTTTTTTTTGTTGGTCTACTCGAGGTAATTTGATTACCTCACTTAAAATCTCGTTATGTTTCAATCTTTGAAAATAAGCATTAGCCTATAGTTTGTTTTATGTGTCCTACGCAGTTTCCATAAAATGCACTCTCACAGAACTCGTAATTTTAGTTTATCGCGTAACTTTAGTTTATCAAGACCAAAAAAGCACCCTCACAGAATCGTAATTTTAGTTTATCATGATCTGTGTACAGATTAGTAGTTATTAAACCGTGCTTGCTCCATGTTTAAAAATATTCCTCAAAAGGTAACATTTGTAAATGAAGTTGCTTCACTTATAAACAGAAGTTAATCCCGTCTTGTTTTTCTCTGGCTTTAGACAGGTAAATCAATCAAACAGATTTATTAACTCTGGTAATGCTGTTAACGCAATAATCGTCCCAAAAGTACTCGTAGTAACAGTTATAATAAAAAAAATTTAAAAAATGCTGCAGTCAACATTCGGATTTTAAATTACACCATAATTCCTACCTGCAGATAACATACTTAGTATGTTATCTAAATCCTATCTATTCTCCTCCAAATACGTTACCTTTTGAGTTTGCACGAATACTGACAAGTGGAAAAAAATAGTGAAGTTTCACAATTTGCCAGTTATTTAACCTAGTTCATCAGGCTTAATCTATTTTTTTTTATGTTAATTTCTTTTGTAATTAATGTTGCCTTTTTGCCCCTTCTGCAAACTCTTAAATTTTGTTGGTTACATGCTGCTCACAAAATATGGTGTATCTTGTGTTCATCTAAACGTGATTAGACATAGTTGTTGTTGTTGTTTAATACTGCGAAATCCGTTCCTCCACTACACTATCAGCTAAAAGGTATCATCGTTTCTACCATAGCCTGCAAAAGTTAACTTTTCTGTCTCCATGTCCTGTGACTGAAGCTATTTCACCCTCTAATTCCCCTATCCATTCTCATTGTCTAGTTACAGTGGGCTGGCTCTCTTTATAACGAACAACGCAGTGTGCAGAAAAATGGTTCTTCATGCAGAGATTCTTAAATTGAAAGGTTTCTTTACAGGGAACTGCGAATGAAGTCATTTCAAATACAGTAGAACTACACATTTCGATTGTACTGCGAGGACAGTGTGCATAAACTACAGTTTTACATTGTTCAGCAAAAAAAAACTTCAATTGTGGGTTGTGATTCAGGTTTGCCTCTTTCGTTGCCTGATGAATTCATGGACTTCTTGGTCAGTACTATGTTTTGTAAATTGGTTCATTACCAGGATCATTTTAGTATGCGCCTTTACAATGTTGAAAAAAGATTCCTTACACGGAACTGTTCCTTGTGCAGAGTTTTTTGTAGGGATGGGTCGGTAACCGAAATCGAAACCGAAACCGAATTTTCGGTTTTTACTGAAAACCGACACCGAAACCGATTCGGATTTTGTGTCGGTTTTTCGTACGGTGTTCGGAAATCAAAAAAATGATTTATTGTTTTATATTTTTTTAATAATTATCATTTTCTACGTATAAATGACAGCAAAGCTCCTAGCTATTAAAACGAAAATAGTGCCACAGCTTTACCCACGGTCTATAACGCTGCTGAAAGTGAAAGCAGGACTAAGTTGAAGCTAGTAATACAACTGTTGCAAGAAAAAAAATTAGGAAAATCTGGTTGGGGTGGATGGCGGCAAAAACCGATACCGAAACCGAAACCGAGGATTTTTGGGCGTGAAAACCGAAACCGGAACCGAAATCAAAAAAATGAAACCGACCCATCCCTAGTTTTTTGTATACGTACTGTAGAGGTGTATGCACCACATGACCAACTAATTTGTTAAAAACCGTTCTTTACAGGGAATACCTTAGTCAGGTATTCCGTTGTCTCGAGTCTACTGTACATCTCAAAATTCCCATGCCATACTAAGTACTGTACGCCCCTTAGAGATATCAACAATTTTGTTTCCATGACAAAAATAAGCCGACTACACGACGAAATCAAGCATAGGTAATTGTAATTTAAGGTCTCTTGAACAACTCTTTTCTGCAAAGATTTGCTACACATGTTTAAAGTACTAGCTACACACCAGCCACTATGTAACCTTGAAAAGATGCCAAATTTCCAATCGCTCTTACCTGAACAAAGCCGTTTCGTTGTATATAGCTCCTTTTACATGAAGGAAACTAAATTAAATATCAAATGACATGTTATACAATGATTATCACAAACATAAGAAGGAAGAAGAAAAAATAGCGTTAATATTATTTTAAACCTTGTGACATCTAAAACAACAGGCATACGGACAATTAAAGCAAGCAAGCGGTACACTGATATCGCACACACCACAGCATTACTTCTCATATTCACACAAAGAACGGGCTCAACGTTCAAGGTGTCATTCAAGATATCACAAAGTATTAACAGGAAAGAGAAGTTGTTTGCTTCTTAATCTTAATGTAAGCTGGACGAAGATATAAAAGTTACTACTGTCGTTTGAGACTTAACACGTAGTTACTATGACGTGTGTTCGGTTTAATACCAAAACTACTCCATTATAGACATAAGTTCTTACTGCAGAATAATACTTATTAAACAAGTGAATGTGTGTGCCTCAGCTAGTATCACATCGTATATTACCTTTGTTTCTTTTAATGCATGGGATTGGGTTGGGTGGATGGGCAGGAAGATCGGGGAAAGCAGATCAAAGTTAAAAATCGTAACTAAGAAAGTCAAAATTTAATTAAAGGTGTTGCACAAATCACTAAATGTGAAAGAATAAATCTTAAAAAGTAAATATTGCATTAAAAAAATTTGTATGATAAACATGGTTTAAAAGTCGTTACCTTGTACAGTTTTCTTGAACCTTGACTAGTTGATCAGGCAAAGAATTTCACTGGAAGAATTAACCCACAAGTTTTCAAATCTCAAAAATTTGTTAACGTGTCGTTGTGGAACGTTAACAAACTTTATGATTATGGATATCAGGTGTAAATATTAGTGACAGTGCAAAAGCTCTTAAGCCTTCTCAGTTTCAGGTAAATTTTTGGAGGCAACAAATTTAATCTACCGGGAAAAATTTAATCTAATTTAATCTATCTCATAAACTATCTAATTTACTTAATCAAAACTTGTTTTGCAGCAGCCTGATGATTTTTCAAAGAAACAATTTCTTACTAAATTAAGAATATTTTATTTGAACAAATTTTAGTTTTAAGATTGGGGAAACAGATGTGGAACACGCCCGTCTTCCTTTAACGATAGAAATCTCGCCTAATTCTCCGTCTTGTTGGTTGTGGTGCTTAAAATACAAAATCCAATAATTTGCTTCTTCCCACTGTCCTTTAAAGTTGAGTTTTGTGAAGTATTCGTGTGAAGTATTCGTGTGAAGTATTCGTGAAGTACACTTGTGCTTTTCATCATTCGAACAAATTCAGATTACAGTCTTGCAGTATTGCCCTTTTCGACGTCATTGCAGTTTCGTATGTCAATACATACTAGTTAGTTCTGGGAAGTTTCCAGCTAAACACAACTTTAATTTTGAACTTTTAATTATAACTTTCCAAGTAGGCGTAGTCTTTTGATGAATTAAAGCTAAACTTAAAACGAAATTGCATCAACATTTATATGACTATACCAGTCCCTGCAAACTACACAGCCAAGTTGACAGGAAAAAAGAATTATAAACTATGCCCGATTTCATAAGTTGGCACTTCCGCTGCTGACTGAATCACAGTATACGAACATTCTGTTCTCATACCAATTCCAGATTGCCTGTGGTCTATTAAACCATGTAGTTAATCAACATTTTTAGTTCTTGCTGTGTAAACTAGAATTGCACTGTGTGGCACTTAGGAAGATATAGACTTGCTAATACTTTTAGAGCTAGAGTTTGTTTTTTTCACCCCTCAAAAGTTTATTCTTAAAACCTATCGTCAAACATCTACTCACAAAACCCAACTACCCGAACCTATTCTGAAACTTCTCAACTGGAAAGAAGTCCAGATTGCTCGGATGAACCACGCAAGATGGATGAAAGTGCTCTTTCGGAAACAACTTTCTCTGACTTGCATTCACGAGGAGTTATGTGATTTTCCAACTTAAAATAAAGTTGCCATTTGAATTCCAATTAAAATGTGAAGGCACTAAGAGTTACTATGTAGTCAATTATTGTTCATTTCAGTTTTCACTTCACAACATTTTTAAAGTATTTGTAATGCATGCAACACTTTATGCATAATGTAAGATAAAAATAGTGGAGATAAAATATCACATTTGAATACAACCTGTTCATCTCTAACCTTTAACTTAAATTTCGCTATCTCCAAATTCGTGCATTCATATGGGATGGCAAAAGTAAATACCATTTTAACACATTATGTCCCACCAGGTTGGTTTCATTTCCCGAGGTTAAGTAGATTTCAGTAAATATCGCCACAGTCTATTTCCGCTATCAAATAAAATTAACTAACCAGGAAAATTTTTAATATTTCATAGACATAATGATCAATTTGTAGTTAAGATAATAATACGGTTAAAATCCATAAACCATCAAACAAGATCACTTTGCTCACAAGTTGTAATTTCATGTCCAGGAAAAAAAAAAAACAATGTGGTAAAGTGACAAATATACAACTTCAAAAAAAACACACACAACCACCACCAGGCAGAAACACACACACAAGTT
>JAHWFP010035518.1:13889-38021 GCA_023313725.1 Lithobius niger
AACTTGTGTGTGTGTTTCTGCCTGGTGGTGGTTGTGTGTGTTTTTTTGAAGTTATGTCGTTTTCAAACCACTATAAACGCCGGTTGCCGGTATTTTGTGACAAATATACCTCCAACATATGAATTCCATCACTAATTATTAAAATTCATTAGGGTAAACAGCAATTGCTATTTTAATGGTAAAAAAAACTGAAATTAAAGAAGACCAGGATGCAGCGGGAAAAAACTTGTGCAAAAATAGATGCCCGTGAGGCTGTGAACGCCCGTGAGGCAGCGAGGATCAGTAATTTTGGGTTACCTTTGCCCAACACAGCATATACAAACACTATACTGTTGCAATACTTTCTTGGACAAAGATTCCAAAATATGGTGATTTTTCCCATGGGTCTAGTTTAGTACAAGATCGGTAAGGCAAAGTCACTCCAATCAGCTTCAGTTCGTCGACAAACATAAGGGTGACTTTAACTCACAAGGATAGCAGCCACCAGGGAGTATTTTCACCAACACAGAATTTTAAACTTAAAATTCATTTTTATTCTTTACCTTTTTTCCAGCTGTTGGTTAGAATAGCGCCTTTCAGCCCTAACACCCTATCAACTTTGATGTTGAGCAACTACGCTCCTACCAGCTAGGTGGCTCATTCCTCTTTCAGCGTGGCCATATCTTCCCGCTTCATAGTTTTGTTAGGTCAAAAACAAGTTCGACCTGTGGGAGGTGGGAGGGTACCCAAAGGTAAGTATTTTAGGACAAGTAAAAACGAACTTTAGGATTAAAATTTCGTTTCAACTTCTTTCTTAAAATGTTAACTTTTGTCCAGCTAACTTTGTCCAACCCCGAGGAGGGCAAATCAAATCTGAGCGTGTAGCCTGCTTTAAAGGTTTCATAATAATCCTATCTAATCGAATGTTGCATGACACCACAATGAAATGACTAAAGGAATCGCAACCTTTTCTTTCTTCGTTTGGTTGCTTCATGGTCAACCAGCCATCTCACTGTACAAAAATAGGACTCCCCGCTGTGACATGACACGATTTTCAAGTCCCTCTGTCAGCCACCCGAATATTCTGGAGGAAGTGACCAACTAATGTGGAGCGGTGTTTCCATAAGTATGCTTACGTAGTTTCTTCTAAAAGGATTCTAAAAGGATCTCTGCCATGAATCCCCATGAGGCAGACAGGGCTCTTGGATCGTGAGATATTGGAACCTACTCAAAATATTTTTTGATAATACCAATGGACCACTGTGAAATGACCGTCGAGGATACCGCTTCTTCCGATGGCTCCTCCAAGGTTTTCCTTGATGTAAAGAGCAGGCATATCCTAGGACATGCTTTCTGAGCCTCAGGCAGTATTTTCCCGGTATCTTGAGATGTGCCCGTCCTGCATGGTTCGAAATGCTAGGTTACTTTGACGCAAAATGGCTATGCCCACAGGGGGCATTTTACCCGTTCTGAGCAATATGGGGTTTAATGCTTTGGCAACAATAACGGTCCAGTGGGTCCTCTGGTCTTTGGACCTTTTGCTAGAAAATCTGGTGGGAAAAGGAATGTCACTTTTGACCAATCCTTTGTGCAATGCAAGAAGTATCTGCCCCTTGCTAATGCAGTTATTCCCCCTTGCCTGGCAGCCATTGCGAGGCCAACAAGAAGACTGACTTGTAAAACAGTAGGGAAAATGGAGAATTGTGGAGGGGTTCGTAAGGGGCACTGGAAAATTTCTTTAGGACTAAATGGAGAATCTAGTGGTGGAGAGACCTTCTTTGCGGAGCTGAACCAGAAAATTTGCTACAGCTTGCTTGCTCACCTGGGTCTCTGATAGTCTAATTAGTTTAGAATTTTTCAAGTGCATTTTCGACTTCTTTGCCCAAAATTCTGCCTTTTGAAAAGTAGCGTATTTGTGGGTTTCAAGGGCGTTAAATCCTCCCAGGCTTAAAGAAGAGTTTCTATCTGTATCGTGTAGCAGCAGCAAGACGCCCACTGAGGGAGCTCTTCCCGTAGAAGTACTCGTAGGTCAGAAGCGATATAAACAACACCTGCAATTGCGGAAGGGGGTTTGGTAGCACTCTAGGTTCATCAAAGTTTGCATAAGTAGAACGAGGAGGGTCATCTTTATTAACTTCTGCCACCGGCTTCTTTTTAAAAAACAATTTCGTGAGGTAGTGGTACATTACACCAACCAGCTGGTTCCATCGTACATCTTTTGGCCTGGCCCTGTTGAGGGCTGGTCCCATTCATCAACTTAAGAAGTCGACTTTGCCCCAATGACGTCCTAGAATGGTGGGGGGGGGGGGGGAGCAGGAGCACGCTAAGCCTGCAATGGTTCCCCTGTGTGCGACCAGTACTCATCTAGCCTGGTTTGGTCCAGGTCAAATAATCTGAAGGAGTTTTAATACCTGCCCTGAAAAAAAATCGACCCCGACCGCGAGTGACGAACGATGTGTGCGAATCAATTCGAACTAACAGTGACAGCAGTCTTCATGAAGCTGTGTTGGAATCATTGTAGCTTTGTCTCACGCAAAGTTAATATTCTGCTAGTTTATCAACCTTTGTGAAAAACGCCATAATTTCAGCTGAAATGCCATGAAAAAATATAAACTGGGTTTTCGATATTTAGGACTTTGCTTATGTTCATGTTTACACATGAATCATGAGAAGTACAATCGTTTTGTCACGGCAAAGCCTCACAATTGACCAAGTACGAATATTAAGTTTTTCACATTTTAACCAAATAAATCGAACATATACACAAAGGCTACAAGCTACATAACCATCAGCAAAAGATACATATCCACCTCTATGCCGCTACATCTCTGCATCACCAAACACTAGAAAATCAAGTACTACATAACTATCTCAAAAGCCATACACAAAAGCCCATGGCATCCCATTCCATTTTGATGGTTCAGATGGGTTTTGCATTTTTGCTCTGAAGGATGCTCTCGGCTATAGCGTGACGAAGGAGAAGTTTGGTCCGGAAATGCACTATGCTGGGTCGGTTGAGAGGGCTTGGATTTCAGAACATCGTAGACTGGCTGCCAGGGTTACAAGGAAGACGGTTTTTCAGGTCAAGAGGTGAAGAGAGCTGTCTTGCATTGGTTCGTATGGCTCCTCCATTAGAGATTGTAGGCCAAGCGATAGGTCCCAGTCGGTTACGGTTTGTCTGGTTGTTGGGTGTTCGTTCTCAAAGGATCGTAGTAATGCTGAGATGCGATAGTCGTCGAGTAGTTTGTTTTGTTTGCTGCTTTGAATACTGAGTTCACTGCAGAACGATAAACAAGGATTGTTGAGCCTTTCAGTTTGTCGATGTTGAATAGATCGCTGAAGAACTTTAAGCGATCAGGTAAAGGTGGGTCGATTGGATTAGTTTCCCTTTTGATACACCAATGAATCCATTTTGACCAGTGGCTGTCGTACATGCGGTTAGTTGAGTCTCTGGTTGCTTTTGAGGCGATGAGTTCGGCCTCTTCGCGATGAATTACAGCCTTCTTGAGGAGTTTGACGATAGTAGCCACCCGTGTAAGTTGAGGTTTGCAAGGTTCGGGTGTAGTTTCGACCCTTTCTGTTGTGATATGGAAGAAGGGACAGACTTCTTGGAGTGTCGACTATTAGGTCTAGAAGGAGTGGGAACCAAGCTGCTGATGGCCAGAGCGGGGCTACTATGAGGAATATCCTCTGGCTTTCTTCTATTTTCTGAAGGACCTGCGGTAGCAATTTGAAAGGAGGGACGAGGTATGCATACAGGTTGTGCCATGGGAATGTTAGGGCATGTACTACCAGTGCTTTCTCGTCTGGGATCGGGTTGATGTAAAGGGGAAGTCTGGCATTGTGCTTCGTGGCGAATAGGTCCCGCATCGGTGTGCTCCAGATGTTGAAGAGATATTCACAGGTGGATTTCTTGAGGCACCATTCACCCGTTGGTGGATTCCGGCGTGACAGACAGTCTGCAATTACTTTCCTGTTGCCTGGGATGTGAAGTAGCAGGAGAGTAATGTTGTTCGGGATGCACAGGTTGAAGATTTCCGAGGTTATCTTGTGCAGGGATTTTGATTTTGTTCCATCTTCTTTGTGTATGCAGGCCAAGGCTGTCGTATCGTCGGCTTGAACTTGGATTACTTGGTTTTGGATTTGAGGTAAAAAGTGATGGAGGGCAAGCGGGATTGCCCGTAGTTCGAGGATGTTGATGTGGTCTTCACAGGGCGACGGCCAGAGGCCCGATGTTTCTTGGTTGTTGATGTGGGCACCCCAGCCGTCTTTCGATGCATCTGTGAAGATGAGGAGGTCAGGCGAAGGTTCGTAGAGGGGCATCGTTTTCCTGAGATTTGTGATGTCTGACCACCATATGAGAGTTTCGAAGAGGAAGTCTTTGTCGAATGGTCTCTGTTTGTCCGGCTGGTTTTGGTCGATTAGACGGTTATCTATGTGATGGTGATGAAGGGGCCTGACCATCCATCGGCCGTAAGGGACGACGTTTGCCATTGCATCCATCTTCCCAATGAGGGCGTTTAGTTCCCGGTGCGAGAAGCTTGTTTCCTTGCGAAAGAGGTGGATGTGATGTAGAAGGTCTTCGATTCGTTCAATGAGGGAGAGATTCTTGCCGATTGTAGGTTGAATGAAGCTCCAAGGAACGTGAAGACTTGAGCCGGAAGAAGTCGTGACTTTGCGTGATTCACACCGAATCCCAGCTGATTTAACAAGGAGATGGTCTTGTCTCTGTTGAGTTCCAGCTTGTGGGGGTCTGGGTTATTGAGAGCCCAGTCATCTAGGTAGGTGTTCGCTTGAATTTGTTGTTGGTGAAGTTTGCCAGAATCCGTTTTAGGATCATCGTGAAGATTTTTGGTGTTGCATTTAGCCCGAAGGGAAGACAACGGAATTCGTAAACCTTTTGGTTGTCGATGAAATGAAAGAGGTGGGTGGTTGCTGGGTGAAGGGGGACGTGGAGGTAGGCGTCTTCCAAGTCGAATGAAATAGTCCAGTCATTTTGTTTGAACGAAAGGCAGATTGATTCAAGGGTTTCCATCTTGAAGTGTTCGTTGTGGATGAATTTATTTAATGGCTTCATGTTGAAAATTAGACGGGACGGGTGAAGACTGAGCTTCTTCGGACGGGTGAAGATTAAGTTGTAAAAGTCTGGGACCGGGTAGCGGCATTCCCTGATAGCGTCCTTTCGTAGGAGTTCCGAGACTTCGAACGAGAGGAATTCTGTGATTGGCGGGGCCAAGTCCCAAGGCGGGGAGGTTTTTATAGGTGGTTGAACCAAAAGGGTAGGCCGAAAGCCATGTTTGATGATCGATAAAATTTCCGAATTGCGAGTGAGGTTTTGCCATGCTGGAAAGAAGTGGCAGAGTCTTGCACCGACCAGTAGGCCGGAGAGGCAAGAGGCATCATTGTTGATTTCTGCGAAAGGAGCTCCTGCCCCCTGGTGATGAGTAGCGGCTACGTCGATCGGGAGTTGCGGCACGCTTATGCTGGTTGCATTGGCCGGAGTGGGAGCGAGGAGGGTCGGACCGAAAGGGCTGTTGATTTCACGGTTGAGAGAAAGAGTATTCGTTCGTTCGGTTTGTGGGTGTAGCAGGCACGGATTTATTCTAATCATCTGCCGGAGGGTGGGAGTTGGGTTGCCAGTTCTTGTGATAGGAGCGGTTGGAGGCTGGGTTATGTCTTTGAGGCTTGGGCTTTCGTGAGATGTCGAGGTGAGGGGCGAGAGTCGGGATGAGACCTCGGAACAGTGTATCGGACTCGTGAATTGGTTGGTTCCGGAGCCGATGCCGAGTGGAGACATTCAAGTTGTTGGCTGACGGAAGGGCTACCTCCCGGAGAAGAAGGGTGTTGTTAAATAGGGCTCTGGTTGCCCAGTTCAGGGAATGGTAGGTCGCTAAGCTTGCTTTTTGAAAGAGTTGTGAAATGAGGGACGAAAAGTTATTGCGTCCGAGGAGAGTTTCTCGCACAAGGCGTTGACGGCTGTGTTCAGAACGTCGGCCTGTGAGGCGGCTCGAAAATTTAGGGGGAGGCATTTGTCGTTTTCATAGAGAACGAAAGTCGGGATTTCAGCCTTCTTTGGGATGGTGAGAGCGTTGCCAAAATCCATCTTGACTTCCCCACAAAGAAATTCGGAGTAGGTGTCAAAGTTGTGAGGATTTGTAGCGCCGTCGCCGAAAGGGTGAAAGAAGCTGTTCTCATGGCCGGAACGGGGGGGCTGGTAGTTCCTTGTCGAGGATGAGAGGGTCACATTTACCGAGGAGGGAGACTTCATTGCGGAAAAGGCACGTCAGCAAGGTGGTGGACTGGCCGAGAAGGTTGCAGGGCTTGGAGTCCTTATCACGAAGGGCAAAGCCGAATTTGGTCTTTTAGGCCTCTGTTGATGACGGGGGGGTCAGCAGATTGTGACGACTTGAACAGGAAACAGTCAGGGACGGTTTCTTCGACCGTCTTCAGGAGCGCTGCTAATGGCAGGGTCGGGCTGGTCAGGGTTGAGTCGTCCGGGAAGTTGACTCTCTTCTGGGGCGTTGGTTGAATGGCAGACGAAAGGACAGTTTGGGTGGTTGGCGTCGGAAGCGGGACCGGTGGGAGGGGCCCAGTGTAAGTGAGAGGAACGGCAGACCTTCGTCTCTTGGTAATGCCAGGAGGTGAGGGGGCGCCACGTTTGAGGCTTTCGTCGATGCGACCCAGTCCGGGGTGTGGGCGTGACGTGCAGAAGATGTGCATGATGGCGGTGGCATCGGATTGTCTTTCATCTTTCGGACAGCGTCGTCGACGATGTGATGGACTTCACTTCAGGTGACACTGTGGTCCCTTCGGGATGAAGCGGACGAAAGGTCCGAAGTGAAGTTGCAAGTGGGTGGGAGAGATGTGGCAGCCGCTCGGCGGAGGTTCAACTTTGCTTCCGGGTAGTTGTCTTTCGCAAGTCGGAGTTTGTTGTGAAGGAACGAGAGGTCCAGTGGTGAAGCAGGAGGAGTCTTCTGGCCAGCCTGGAGTGGAAACTCGGAGTAGGCGGTGCCATCGACGAAAGGAGTTCCATCGGTGAACGTAGCTGGAAGAATCGGTCCACAAGCGGCGAGGTCGAGAGCCGAAACCCAGCGGTTGCCGAAAGCGAAGGGAGTAAGAGCACGAGGGAGAGCAGCCAATGAAGCGGGAGCGTCAGGTGTGGCGGCCATCTTCGGCGAAGAATCCAAATTCCGTGTGAAAGGCGGGGAACTCAGGAGCGAGGTGATGTGTGAACACCTCTGGAAGAAAATGAATGCCGAAAGCTTCCACGCTCTCGCAGTTGCAGAGGGGCATGTAAGCAGGCGACTGCGCAGACGAAGAAACCTCCAGAGGAACATCACATTGAGGACAATGTAATGCTAAATTAACAGGTTAAGATGTTTTGCCAAATAAGTAACCATGTTTTTGCCACTGTTCTGGCAAAAACCCAACTCTGGTTTGAAATGATCTAGACACTGGCTTTGATCGGTCACTGATGACCGGGTCTGAATTTAATGAACTAGACATTGTTTTAGACCGTCCACTGACAACCGGGTCTGCTCCAAATCTAGTCCTCGGCATAGATCAGGGAACCTTTTGTTTCTGGCCCGTTCACCTGTCCCAGTTTCGTTACTTCGATCAGGGAGCCTTGAGCTCGAGGTCAGCCCCACTGTTGATGTCTTTTGGCCGAGTTACTACTGTTTACTAGACTTGTTCAAGGAATATTCAACTTTTAACAACCTTTTATTCCGATTTTTTAAAACTATCTACCACTTTCAATATACCTCTATATTTCCCCTTATCCTTAACACTAACACTCTTAACTACAGTTGTTTTATCATTACTAACTTTTTTGGGGGAAGAAAAAACTGTTGGGCTGTACAGCTGTTTCTTGGTGAACATGTGTGGGGTGGGGGGAGGGGGAACCGCGTTGGGCAAATCTTCCACTAAAACTAATCCGAGACATAATCACTGAGCCTCTTAATAGGCAAGCAAGCGGACTCTAGTGACGGCATAAAACCACAACCGATTTTAATTTTTTGAATACGATTTGGCCTTTGTCATCTTAAAACAAGAGAGGACACACACGACACTGCTAGCCACATTAAAAATGTAAAAAAAACTAAAACCGGGTTTGTAACACAACAACACGGAGTTAAAAATTAGAACCAATCAGTGAGCAACTAGCCATCTCAGAGTGATATCATTACAACTTGTCCTCATTTAGTGAGTGGAACAAAGTTGCCCACTATTGGCATGTTTTTCACAATATTCATGCCTAGGCTTCTGTACTCTTCTAGGGCCCGCCTGATTTTTTCCATAGGCTTAATATAGACAATTTGAGTGCTGTAAGGTTAATTATGTATTCAGTGTTGTGGGTAAGTTTCACTACCCCTAGCCTGCCCCTAGCTCAACCATGGAGGATTTGGTCATGGAGCAGCTATGTCTTAATTGATCAATCCTACACAATAATGAAACATAGCCACAATACTGAACACATCATTAACCTTAGCTGCACTCAAGTCATTTATTGTGAGCCCTATAACACAAATCGGGCTGAACCTACAAGCATACTCAATCACCATTAATAAAACCAAGGGCATCAATATTGTGAAAAAGTTCCCTGCTGTAGAAACATGGGCAACTTTATTCCACTCTCTAAAAACCAATCAATTGGAATGACATCAGTCAAAGTTGGCTGCTCTCCCTAGATTGTAGTTAATTTTAGCTCTCCATGTTGTTTTAAGTAGCACAAACCCAGTTTTAGCTTTTTGAAGGTATGTCCAATGTGTCCAAGGCCAAAAGGTGTCCAAGACAAAAATCAATTGAAGCACCAATGCCGAAAATTAAGTTACAGTCGAAAATTAAAATCTGCTGTTTTTATGAAATTACAGGAGTCCTGCTCGTCTGTCGGGAGGCTCAATGTTTCCTTACCCACACATCAAGAATTCTTGCCCATATATACCCACAAAACAATCGACTCGTTCAAACCTAGAGAAATTCATGGGCTAAGTAGATCTTACACCAGAACAAATCCAGAAATTCTCGGGCTGGGAGATGTTCTACCGCAACTAATCCAGAGAAATTACTGAGCTGAGCAAATCTTCCACTGGAACTATACACGAAAACTCCTTGGGCGGAGAGGTCTTCCACCAGAACTAGCCCGCAGAAATTTTGGGACGGGGAAAACTTTCCATAATAAGCATTCCAGTGAAATTCTTGGACTTGGCAAAATTTTTTACCAGAAGTAATCATTGCGGTAAATTTGTTGAATGAGTGTTAACTTTACTTCTATCAAATTAACCCCGAGAAACTATTTGGCTGAGAGATCATCAACCACAACTAACTCATTCTTAAGCTGGGCAGATCTTCCGCGAGACCTAACCCCGAAATTTCTAAAGTTGGAAGATCTTCCATCAGAAATAATTCTGAGAAATTCTCGAGCAGGGTAGATCTTCCACCACAAATAAACCTGAAAAATTCTCGAGCTGGGTAGATCTTCCACCAGAATGACCCCGAACGAGAAGAAATTCTGATGCTGGCCATATCATCCACCAGAACTAACCCGAAGAATTCTTGGGTTGGACAATCTTCCACCAGAAAAACCCTGAATGTTTTCAGGCAGGGCAGATCTCCCACCAGAATTAACACACACAATTCCTTGGGCCTGGCAAATTTTCTGCCAGAATTAACACCAAGAAATGCTTGGCAGGAAAATCTACCACCGGAATTGATGTGAAGAAATTCTTGGCATGGGCAGTTCTGTCAACAGAACTAACCCTGAGAATTTCCCGTTTTAGACAGGGTTTTCATTGGCTCAAGATAAGTAGTTATAATCTGTTTGCAGCACCACTGAAAGAGGATTTCTTCAGTAAAATAATAAGATTAATCTGAAGTGTCTGTGCAGTCAAGAAATAAGCAATTCACTAGAAATATAAAATAAACATTTGAATGCTTTTTCTTATTTCGTTCAACATTTCATCTGATAGTGGAAACACGGTATGCAAATGGTAACTGTTGGATTCTAGATACTTACATATCTTATATTTCTTGTTACAAGCAAAGTCATCCTGTTTAACGGTATTGGCCTATTAAATTAGTTTTAACACCATATAATCCTTTTTTTTTTTTCGGACATATTTCCGACCAACTATCGCTCACTTTCACACCGTAGATGGTTCAAATACTCGCAATCTTGCAGTGTGAAAGTGAGCGATAGTTGGTGGAACTATGTCCGGAAAATTTGATAGTTTGTTTCACAGTATTCATTGTAACGGTATTTTTAACCATATAATCCAGCCAATGCTAAGCTAAAATGTTGGAACGCTGTAATATTGACAAGAGCTATAGTATAATTACTCGGTGTTGCCAATACCACCAATTTACCCTGGTTTTGTTATTTACGCCTGCATCCTTTCCCCTCATTAACTATATTTTTAATAGTATTGATTGTTTAAACAACTCTTAACTGACTCCAGGTGATATTTTATCTCAACACTTGATACTAATACGGTGGTAATTAAGATACGATAATTAATGGAGTTAGTAAACGAATAGGTGATAATGGGGAGTAACAATGGGTTATTGACTTTTAAATACTATTGAATGTGCTGTCGAGTGAACTACGCACTACAAAATTGCTAGACTGCTTTGCCTATGAAGCTATAAATTATATAATAAATTATATACAAAAGAATTGAACCTTGAGAACGACAGGAGTTACGTTGCACAGGAAGCAAACTCGCCGAACAATTGAGATCTGTTTTCCTGTTATATTATAAACTAAATTCACTCGTTAGTCACTATAACTAATTTCATAAGACATGAGTATGGGCATGTCACCGAATTTATATTAACATATGAACTCAGGAGCTGCGTAATTTAGGTACACAAAAATAAACCCCATTTTTCTGTCTGTCTCTGAAAAGCAAAAAAATTCTTTAAGATATTTAGAGGTGTTCACTGGGCTTAAAAGTTTACCATAAACTTTTATGGTACTAAAATAAACACAGATGCAAACCTATTTCTATTGCCTTTTGGATACTTAATTGTCAGACTGGAGAATGTCAGACCAAAGCCAGAGACCAACAACTTGGCCATGCTTGCAGTCAGTGTAGAAAGAAAAAAACTAAATATTGCTTTTTTTTCTTTCTTATTTTGTGACAATACTCAGTTTTCAGGAAAGGAAACAAATTTCTTTGCCATTATGGTTACCTTTCTTGGTCGCTGGGAGTATCAAACAGAAAAATTTCAGAATTAGAATTTTGCAGGGATGCTTGGAGTTCTCAACAACGTAAGCACGCACATCCCAGTGGTCAGCTACCACCAACGTGAACACAGGCGGTCGAAATCTTTGAGTGTCATAACCTAAACTTTTCTGTAATACCGTGATTTGAAATTTTAAAAATGAAGACTCTTTTTTTAAATACCGTTAGTGTAGCTTCCTAGAACTAAATTAGCTAAAAAAAAATTGGTTGTTTCTTGAGCACTTTTCCGAAAAAAAATATCAGTGCGGGTATTTTTTTCTTTTTCTATTTTTATTTATTCAGTTTTTTGCCAAAACCAGTCCACGGTTGGCGCTCATTTTTACAGTGATAATGACCTACATAGCAATCGTTTTCACAAATCAACATAGGAAATCGCTAAGTCAATAAATTTCACACACACTCACACTAAAAGTGCAGTGAGTACAAACACCATTAGTTTGTGACGTTTTTGGATGTCATAATACAAAAACAAAAAATGTCTGTATGGGGGCTTCGGAGCCCATGCGGCATGGCTTGCAAACTACCTTTTTTTTTACACGGCCTAAGAATAGTTAAAAGAAAAAGTAAAATCCCCCCCCTCTCCCCCCTCCTTGTGTAGCTGCCTAGAGTATAATAAAGGTAAGCTTTACTACAAAAAGTCAACGTTTTAAACTTTTAATTTTAAATGTTGGGAAGCACAAACAAGGCCAACATGAATTCAAACATGTCTTAAATATTGCCAGCATTAAGTAAATTCACAATGAAAATTAAATACACCGTTTCAGTTTCACGTAAAAAGTTGGTTATCCGGCCTTTTTCTTAGAAATCTATGTGGATGGGCGGAATTTTTTTGTCATTTTATTTTTCAGGCACTTTATATTTTAGGGAATTATTTTTTTTTGGGGGGGGGGGAGGGTGAAAAGTAAAATAAAGAACAATACCTGATAATTCCGCTTACCATGTGTCTATAAAATTATTCAATGACAAGAATGGTAATTTACATTTTGAACCCACACTAAGGACCATTTCTGGTCTGTAACTGCTATTTTCATTATGTCGTTTCTTTTTATTTTTCGTCAAAGAAATTGGCGGGGCATGAGAACCAAATTCTTTTTTAATGGCCTTACTACATATTTACGAGGTAGGTCAGTTCTACCCAAGTTCTTGTTCTACATCTGCCGAACATGTCAATAACAGGAGTACATGCCGAAGGATGAAAATGTAAGAAAAAGTCCGGAAAATCCTAAAGCCTGAAGAAGCCGGCAGTGATCGTCGAAAATTAGCGAGATTAGGTGGTCTTGGCGAAGTGAAAGTGAGCGAACTGAAGTTAAATTCGTTTTTACGTTTTGTTGAACATGCCGAAGGTTCCACCCAAACTGCCCTTGTAGAATTAATATTTAGACTACAGTTATTAACTTCAATTGATGACTGAAATTGGAAGCTATGACGGTGACTGTAGTGTCTATACTTTAATTTCCCTAAGATTCAATTATCTCACAAATTATGTAGCGTTTGCTTCCACGACAACCTCTAACTTCTGACAAAGGAAAGAATAGGTGACAACAAAATGACAATATATAAGCATGCCGACCATTAAAGCAAGCATTGTGCACAATGCAAATAAACAAAAATGAAAAAAAAAAAACAACAATACCGCTAGGGTCAAAATATTCACAAAACAACCAAAACCTGTTGAACGAACACATACAGTAGAATTCCAAAATGAAAAAGTGAAATGTTAATACTTGTGTATTACGCAGTTAGCCGTTTTGGTTACTACTAAACCAAACAACAAAAAACTAGTGAAATATGTTGCCTACATGATGCTGCCTACATGACGCAATGTAACAAAGAACGTCATAAATGAAGGAAAAAAAATTCCTTTGTTACTTGGCATAAAGTGCAGTAAGCAACATATGTCACTCCTTTTTGTGCGTAGTAGTGTTCATTAGCAAAGGATCATAACCGTAGGCAATTATTAACCCTTTAAGGACGGGTGCGCCCGAATGCACCCGCTGTATAATCATTGTTTACAGCTCTTGTACAAGTCATATCGAAAACTTCCAGCCAATTACTGTAAAATTTAGACTGGGATATGAAAGCCAGATCATTAAGGATAAAAATGAGACAGGCTTCATTCCCTTACCTCAACTGGGTGAGAAGCTGCGATTTTTTTTCTACAAGTCAGTTATAAGTTCTTAGCGCGCACACAGTCCCTAAAGGGTTAAGCCCCTTTTTTTTCTTAATTAAGTTGACCGTTTAGAATGTCAAATAGTTTTGTTGGTCAATAATTAATGGTGTACTCAGATCTTTTACCTAAAATTTTAGAAAAATATGCGTTTATTCACAGGAAAATAATAAATTAAAACGAGAAACCAAAAACTGTATAATTTACTTTATTAAAACAAAATAATAGTTTAAAATACAAATATAAAACCAACAAAATAACCAAGCAAATATGGGATAAAACAATATAAATAAGTAAAAATATCTCTGAAATATGTACACAAAAAAAAAAGTGTAAAAAAATAACGAAACAGTTATTGGCTAGCAACAACTATAATGATCTGCCTACAAGCACCGCAAGTACAAGCGTCAAACCAATCTGAAAAATACAATACAGATATTACCTGTAGAATGAGATTGAAATGCACAAATTTCGTACAGCATTTTTGCATGGCCAAACTCATTGTCCAATTTCATGTTTAGCTGAATAAATTTAGGTTCCCTTGCAGTAGCATATACTGCACTTCTTTTCAGTTTCCAAATTTGCGCGTATCATCCCTCTGTTGAATTCATCGTAAAATGAAACAAAATAACTTATTCTCGTGATGACGGTAAACTTTTACTAACATGAGTGATGTTTTGCCAGACATTCCATTCCTTTCTAAACTCTCACTATCCGTGATCATTGTCCAAGACTGAAGTTGTGATCAAATGACAATGATCAAAGGATAGTGAGAATTTGAATAAGCTAACGAACATATAACATGAAACTCAACTCACTCAAGTACATAAAATCTTACTATCATATTGAGAAAAATTTATTTTCTGTCATTTTACATTGCTGAAAATGCCGTATAACTTGCACAAAAATTATCCCACTTCACAGTTTGGTATGCTACATCATGCGTGGTCCTGTTGGACAACCTTCCTTCTTGACCTTAAAACACAGGTGATAAGACCCCTCTACAACTCCAGAAAATGTTCCAACACGTTTTTTGGCATGGACATCAATTTCTTCCCCAAGGTTTTTCCAGGTTTTAAGGAACCATACGAAACCCTCAACTAACTTAACTGCTTGAATTATGTCATTACTCTCAAAACCTAAGAAAAAACATTCGTCGTGCAAACTGGCAGTTAGGTCGGAAGGATGGTAGCCCAACGAACGTGCAGCAGTTAAATTCACCGAAGCAGCAGTGGGCCAACAACAGTGCTGTTGTCATGCATAAATTGAGTTAAACCATACTCACGTCCTATAATGGCTACAATAATGACGCCAATGACAACCATAATAATAATCATCTAGAATTAACAAGAATAACTGTTGCTATAATGTTCTTTCCAGACATAACACAAATCTTGACAATACACAGATTTTGTTTCCACTTAAATATTGCACTTTTTACAATTTCTTCAAATTGTTGTGAAATTCCGTCTTGTTTCTTGTTAAAATATACCTGTTATGAACATGGAAGAAACTGTTCAAAGCAAATATGTTTTAACTGAACTTAGTAACGTAACCACTTTATTATATCTTATTCTACAGTATTCGACGCATATATTTGAAAGACGGTTTGTAGTGGCTAAAGCTATGTCAACCCATTCCGGCCAAGCCCACATTTGTCGGTCAGACTCTGACCTGTAGAAATTAGTAGCCAGTAAAAATTAAGAAAGTTGGTGATAATAAACTATTTCAGATGCCAGTCGTAAACACTGAAAAGCACAAATTAATGTGCCAAGCATTCTTACTACAAATACTTCAGTCGTGACCTACTCACCTACTTCCTAATATGTAAAACAAGTAGAACTGCAGCATTTTAAATTCATGAAGGGTGTTGCTCATTCGGGAAGTGGTTCCATCTCTCATTACATCCTGAGCAGCTCCTAGAGCTAACATGCATGCACTCAGGTAAGAGGTTGTGGTATTCTGCTACTGGAGGCTACCGGGACCATATGTTGTAAGACATGTTTGTGAGGCGGCCCTCCTGTGCGCATGTTCTTGAACCACCACAATGGCAGTGTATGCGTCAGTTGTTTGCTCGCACCTGTTAGCCAGTTGAGCAACATAAAGCCTGAGACTATTTCTGTTGGCCCCCCCCCCCCCCCAATACATACGAGGGTCCAGACAACAGAAAAGCTAGTTGGCGTAGGGTAGGCAACTCGAAAGGTTGACTCTCTACTCTGCTGGGATTAGACCAGGCTGCAACAAAGCGTTCAATGCCTAATATGTGTGACTCGGTGCATAGTCCCCTAGCTATGCAGTAAGGAGTGAATTGGGCTCGAGATTTTCTTGAAAACAACCATCCACTCCCCGAGTACGTCACACGAGAAGTGTTCGAATCAACACAAGAACACCTCCTGATCTAATATAACCAATAATTTAGACGGAGCAAATATCTAGATCAGAAACTGTAAATCAAAAAGTGACCACACCTAAGAAAGATGGCGCTACCATGTTTTCCTGCTTTCGAGATTGGAAGCGAACATTCGTCGATCGGAACTCTTATGAGAAAAGTAGCTGTCAAGGTTTGAAAATTATCTTAACTGTATTCACTATCACAAACAATGAAAGCAAATGTGCACTATAAGTCTACAGTGCTGGTAGAGTAACAATGCTAACAATGGTACAATGCTGGTTGAAACCTTAAGAGATATGGGAGGAAACGCAGATTATGTAACAGCTAAGACAAAAACTAACCAAAGATTTTTCGCTACAGAGCAATAGAGAATATGAACTGTGCCTGTTTCGCAGAATGAAACAAGCACCAACTAACATTGGATTGTGATAGTTCGCGACTGTGTCAGCAAGCTAAGAAATGTAAATTTACAAATGTGGATGGTGAAATTAAATCGCAAATTATTCAAGAATGTGCATTGAAGTGATTACGCCGTAACATAATAGCGGATTTTGCATTAACTTTAACAGGTGTGTTAAAACTTGGACGATAGTTAGAATTGGTGAGTCTTCAGGCAAATGATATTGAAGAACCCACCATGCATTTAGAGAAATTGAAATTAGGTGAAGCGGTAAAAGCAGCGAACCCGTGTCATTTCGGGGCAAAACCAAAAAGAAAACAAAATGGAAATAAGACTGGTAAGTCTACAACAAATAAAAACTTGTGCAGAGGGTGTCGCAAGAATTGCCCTTATTCTGGTAGGTAAGAAACATGTCCTGCTTGGGGAAAAACATGTAATGCCTACAAAAAGAATAACCATTTTGCAGAACAGCGTTTCACGAGTAAGGAATACATTAAACCAAACCATAACGCAAAGAGCTAAAGCAGTTAATGTTGAAGATGGTCTAATTTTTTCTTCAAGCAGTGATGCGAGTTTATGTCAGTGCATTAAAATATATTGATAGTGACTTTGAGAGCGGCGAAGATTTATGAGTGAAGGATCCCAAATGGTACAAAACTGTGTGGGAAATGAGGCATTCAAACCATAATCAGATACGACCACGATTAAAACTGATCATAAATGGTGTTTCACAGTTACATTTTGACGAGAAGGTAACTCCAGTTGCATTACCACACAGACAAGTGCCGTTACATTTACGAGAAAAAGTAAATTAGAATTACAGAGATAGGAACAACAAGACATCAATGAAAAGGTCGGGGCCAACAACCTGGGTGTCACCAATTGTAGTTGCTCCAAAGCCAGACAGAGAATCAATTATCATTTGTGTACACATGACAGCCCAAATACCGTATTATGCCAAACATAAGACAATTCAAATAAAAGACGAGTTGCATTTTTGGGCTTTTATATTCCAAAGCAAAAAATGCCTGTGATCATAAGACACGTGACTGTAATAAGGCTTTTGTACTAAGACTTGGTATTACTGTAAATCGCCTAATAAACGCTCTGGCATTGCTAACGCCTAACCCCAAAAATACCTTAAGGTCAGAAATCGTGTAGTAGCCTTAATAACGCCTCCCCCAAATCCGTGAAACCAATTTGGTTTCCTACAGTTAACAAACAAGTCGAAAAGATGATCAGAGAGTGTCTCGCCTGCCAATGTGTTAAAAGACAGTGGAAAGGAAGAACCAGTTCAACCATCATATTTGCTAAACTACCCGTGGCAGCAGATAAGCACAGACATTTGTGGCCCAATCCCATCAGATGATTATTTGCTAGTGCTGATCAACAACTATTCCAAGTTTCCTGAAGTTGTGATAGTCCGATCAACTACAGCCGAGTTACCAATCAACAAAATGTTGCAAGTCTGACAATGGACCACAATTCCAGAGTTCAGAATTTGCTTCTTCTGCCAGATACTTGGGATTCAGGCACCGAAAAATCACGACGAGATGGCCATAAGCAAACAGGGAAGCGGAATGTTTCATGCGGACGATTAAGGCAGTGATACAGACAGCAGTGGTAGAAGGGAAGTACAGGAAAAAAAAAAAGAACTACTGACATTCCTGAGAAACTATAGCTTGACTCCACATCCTTCAACAGCTAGCCATCACATGTTGAAGTCATTATTGGACGAAAATTCAAAACAAAACTTCCAAGAGCAATGGATCCTCGGTCACCAGTCCATGAGCAACTGAAATGTGCCGAACGGAAACACAACAACGGACGAAAACTAACAACAAGGCAAAACCAACTGAAGGAGAAATACGAATCCAAGTCGGAAATACAGTACTTGTCCGCCAAGACAGGAGGAACAAGTTGACTTTAAAGTAATCAAAATAAAGGATACGATAATCATAGTGGAGTGCGGAGGAGCAACCATTGTGCAAAACATCTTGCTCTTCCTTGAAGTCCACTTTTAGCGTATGATTAGATGTAACAGAGGTTTCCTGTACTGTGCCAACACGGCAGTTGGGGAAAATTTGTTCTAAACTACTACGAATAAAAAATCCTAATGCTCCTGTTAAGACTCAATTGAGCTGTCCCGTTATTCAGGATACGTGAAGTGTTCTGCAATGCCAATCAATCTTAAAAAAAAAACCTGAGTAGTACGATAATCAATGTGAGACTGAATTTTAACTTTTAAAGTGCTGAGGACGAGTATACTCGCCAAAAATACAAGTACAGCTCGGAATCCTAAAAAGAGAGTCCAAAGTATGCACGAGATGGCCAACAATGGAAAAACGACAACAATACTAGGTTCCCTTAACAAGCCGACCCTAGAGATGGCCGTGGCTGAGTTGGTAGAGGCGTGTGCCTGAAGTTAAAGAGCTCCTTCAAGTTGCTAGTTCGAGTCCCGTCCAGGTTACCCCTACTTTTTTTGGAGATAGAAAATTAATTCAGCAGTCAGGGTTAAATTACCAGGACCGATGCTTTGTAAAAATTCTCCAGTTCTAGTCCTTTCTTAATCTTCCGATTCTGAAAATCTGTGATCGCATAAGGCCGCGCAAAAAAAAGTGTTTGGTTTACGGGCGATGCTGCAAATTGAAGCACCAGGCAACCAGGCTTTTTATTTTATTTATTATTCTATTTAACTGACCACATTTCTTTGACGTACCTAGCTCAAAGCTGAAAGTGTATGTAGTCAGCCTAAAAAAATATATTATTACTAATATGTTATTTCTGTCATCTAGTATTCGAAGTTTTTTTTAGTTTTTGTCAAATAACTTGTTAGTAGTATGAGCTAGAGGTTTGAATTTGGCACCATTGGAAAGCTCGTTTCGAGCCGGTTAAAATGGTGTACTGGAACGTCAAAAACGGTCAATATTTGGTGAAAATGTGATTTTTAGCAGGTGAACCAAGATTCAGATAAAAAGTTTTGACCCGCGATAATTTAAAGCACCCGCACGCGCCTGTAAACCAAACATTTAACTTTGCATGGCCTAATACGAATTTTTCCACAAAATTTGCAATTTTTTCCCCCAAATAACCACATTAGGCCATTAAAAAAAGAAAAGTTGGTTCTCAGGCCCTCCCGTAAAGATTTTTTTATGGGAAATAAAAAGAAACGACGTGGCAAAAATGGCAGTTACAGATAAAAATAGCCCTTAGTGAGAAATTGAAATATAAAATTCCCATTCCTATCGTTAAATAATTGTGTGGACACATGGTACGAAGCATTACGAGGCAGTATTCTTTATTTTACCCAAACTAGAAAATTATTTCCCAAAATGTATGGAAAAATAGGGGTCGAAAAATAAAAATAAAATTCCCCCGCACGAATTTCCTGAGAAAAATGTCCGAGAACCAACTTTCTTTTTTTAAGTGCCATTAAAACTTACTTTTCGTCAAAATGCCATTAACTTTGCAGTAAAACATAGTATTCTGTTCATTGGCGGTAGCCATTTTGAAGTGGAAAGTGGAATTTAAACTTTTAAAACTTTATTCATATACAACGCCATTTACGAGGCCTTTTTTTGTGACGGTTTTTTGTTGCGAAATTCACCAAATATCGCCAACAAGTTTTCTGAAAAATTACCTTTTTACATCGCATATTTTACAAATTCTTGCAGCAAATTTGAACGCAAAATTTTGTTTAAAAATATTGTAGAAAATATAGATCCTTAGTAAAGCCTACAAAATTTATTTGTAATCGATTTAGGCAAGGACAGGACACGACACCATATTAAGCAATACCATATCAAACACTATTCTCTACGAAGTAATTTCGCAACAGACAGCTGACACTACAGTAATCGACTAGGGTTCGTACACAACAGACGAAACCATTTTCAAAGCTTTTTCAAGGCTTTTCGAAGCTAGCTTACAACCAATTTAGGCTCGTTACACGCTAGATTCTCAAAACTACCTTTTAAATTCCCGTAGTTTGCCAGATAGCATCGTTGGCACCAACGTGCTCTTAGTTTGCAACAGGAAGCTAAACCGTCGTAAACAATGACGAACATTACGTCCTAATCTTCCACCAATGGACAAGGAGAAATACAGCAATTAACAGTCAGTGGAACAGCGCTTGCTCAACTGCCCCTTCCGGGAAAAACAGCTTGAACTGCATAGCACCTCTCTCTTTCTGTATCCAGCACAATCGAAGGAGAGCAACGTTCTCAGAAGAAATGGAGTCGCTTGACAAATTATTTTTATTTATTTCCTTAATTTTCTAACTACTGTAAATCCTATATTCGTGGCTGGGTCCTCAACTGTAGTCGGTCTCTAATTGTAGCCGAGTATTTTCCCAATCAAGAATTAGTAGTAGCCTGTCTCTAGTTGTAGCTGGATTAAAATGGCTCGATTTTGAACAAATTGCATAAAGGAGCATGTCCGTCATAATGGTCAAGGCATCATTTGACATTATTTACACTTTTTAATATCAGACACAAGTTCGTTGATTTGCGGTAAATTAATATTACTTTATGGCATTAATAGAAGTCATTCCACACAAAATACACTCATAAAATTCAAGGACAGTTCAATTTCAAGGCTCCGACAACAAAATCCCAATTTTCAAGGTTTTTCCAAGCCTAGAATTTTCGGTTTTCAACTTAAGGCTTTTTAAGGTTTTCAAGGCCGTGTATGAATCCTGAATAGAATCACAGGATTCTTTATGCAAATAACATTATAGCCTTGGGCAATGTACAAGAAAAGTTGAAAAAAAAACACATTACATGAATTATAGCGGTTATAATTATAGGCTGCGAATGGAATCACAACTGAGATAATCTTCATTGCAAAGTTACAACTCAATGCGCCACCACATAACAGTCGACAACCACTTACCTTGCAATTTTTCCACCAATATTTGCTCTTGAGTTTGCCCGCTTGCTGTTCAAACTGTGATGCTCCCGCTTGAAGGGCATCTACGAGAAACACAATGGTACTGTATTAATCACCAAGATAATAACCAGCCACAGTACTAACCCGGCTAGACGCAGTAGCAACCAAGTTTCACGTGGCCATCATACGTCGCGTATTGTGAAGCTGAAAGACGTACAGGAAAACACTGACGAAATTACGATTGAAATCCAGTGTATTTTTTTTATTTACGTTAAGTATAGTTAACCGCCTGAATCAAACTATCATTTATGAGGAATCATGAAGTACCGGTATCAGTTATGCCGCATAAACAACGGTATGTTACAGGGTTGATATAAAATGCATACATCATAACTTAATACGCGTTGCCAGCTAACACGCTGATCGAAAAAAACGTTACTTGTAATACTGTGAAATTCACTCATCGTAAAAGGATTTAAAACTTTTTAAAACACACACTTTTAAAACTGGAGACACTCGCGTATCTGCGAATTGCATGAGCACAAAGCACGAGATTGACTGGGGAAACACAAAGACACTGGTGTGCTCGAATAACACTAGAGATAATCACCTTCGGTGTCTGGAATCGATTGCAATACAACATTATTCGGCACACAAGGTCCCCCTTATGAATCTTCAAGGCCCAGCCAATACTAATGTGTTGCACCTAGTGAACCGTGAACTCGACGCTTTGTAGCTGAAGGAGTAGAAGATCGATGACAATGTTGGAGATCAGCCTAGTAAATACCGGAGGCCACGCTCGCATGCATCTTCGAACTTGAAAGCAGACGATGTAAACAAAAAATATGTAGCCAAAGTTCACAAAAACCACCCTAATTATGCCTGATGAAGATAAATGCTCAGTTATCAAAAATTTGTGGATACGTGAGTGTCTCCAGTTTAGAAAGTGTGCGGTTTAAAAAGTTCTAAATCCTATAACACACTGATAAATAGCCTATAAAATAATTTATGTGGCATACACAACGGTATGTTGCATCACTAAATTAAAATGCAAACGTCATTAAACTAACCAGACGTTTCCAGCTGGCACACTGCTAAAAATCAAGGGAAGCTGCCAAGTGTCTTAAGTGTTTATCAGTTTACCTCGGACACACTGTAATAATTTATTGCATGTCAGTGGCCCAACATTAGCAGCATCTCTGCTCGTCATATATTGAAAAACGCCATTGACATCGCTCAGTGCGGATTCAAATGCAATCTCGCCTATGAAAATTTGCATACGTTAAAATGCTCTGTCACCTAGTGCCACCTCTGCCACTTTTTTTGCAGTTTTAGTTACTTTTACATTACACGACTGTGTTGTACAATTGCATAATCCTGGCAAGATTGCCAAGTACCAGGATAATTGTTGTAATATAATGATTGCCAAGTACCAGGATAATTGTTGTAATATAATGATTGCCAAGTACCAGGATAATTGTTGTAATATAATGATTGCCAAGTACCAGATATCTAACTGACCACCACTGGTCCATAAAAGGTTTGAAAGATCCTGGTGATGGCGACCCTAGTTCACAAGATATGCCAAATAAAGAGAAACAATGATTTACTGCAGCCATTAGTTACAACATTTTGCAGGTTCGTGTTGTTATTTTCCGTAGCTAATTTTAAAGCTTATACAGTCGATACCTATTACTAGGAGCCTCAAGGGACATGGAAAAAAGATTCCTTATAACTGAAAATTCCTTCTATTCGAAAGTGGATAACATCAAATGTATTAGCTATAACTGTTTTATAATTCATCAAAGTTTGGCTGCTGAATAAGAGAATCATTTGAGTGGTTCTCAAACTTTTTCACAAACAAAGTGGTTTGGAAATTTACAGCGAATTGAAAGGAGCGAAAAATCTTTGTCCTCCCAAGTACTTCCGGGGTACCGTGCGACGCAAACAATTTTTTTCTGGTTTTGGTTCCACCATGCTCTACGAAGTTGACGTTGAAATTACGACATCCGGGAAAGGTGAATGGTCGTTAATTACTACCAAACAGCACTCACCTCTGAGATAAGGCCCGGCAAAATCAATGCTCAGTTCTTGCCAAGTTTTTGCCGGAAGTTTGGACATATGTAAGTGAAGCTCTCTTCAAACCCTTTTCTGTTGTTGCCTGGCGTGGCAAGGAATTGGAATGTTGTAGCTCCACTTTACGGCCCAAGTTTGGGAACCAAAACGTTGTTTGGTTTGTTGTTTTGTTTTTATCGTGCCTTGCTTTCCTTTTTAAAACTTTCATAATCCATTTTTCACACTTTCAAAATGAAGATACTCACAACATCTAGCTAAATTTCGATAGACACCCGTCTATCTTCACCAGGCTCCTTTAAGGTGTCAACTGTCCTTTGGTTACATCTCGCTGTTTGTTGGGGTTTGAATTTGGCAGTTGGTGTAGCCTCTGATATTTACACAGATTTGAATTTGGTGCCGTTGTTGTAGCCTCTGATATTTATAAGGGTGTTCAACTCCTGGCCTCTTCTCACTACTTGTTCTACTCCATTCGCGTATAAAAGTCTCTACCAACCAAGTGCATCACATTGGGGTTTGAAAGACCTTGGGTTGCTCATCAGTGGACAATTATGTTGGACATGATATTGGTTGGTAATAGACTCAAGGCATCGAAGGTAACTGTACCTCGCTGCGTTGGCACAAATCAACGTCTCTCGTCCTATTTCATCCTATCTCGTGCTTTGTTTCCATGCAACGGGTAACAATACTATTAATTTTGACTTCATTCCTGGTGTTGCCCATATATTGGCCCAGACTCGTTCTCACACCTTTCCTTCAAAACGACCAGTTTGTGAGTGAACGGAGATTTTCAACGAGGGGTTTCCTGACAAACCAGACTCAGAGATCATAAGAAACAAACAACCAATTTTAATTTTCAGCACAAATAGAACATTTGTGTGCCTTGTTCACCTACAGACAAAGACAATGAATGAATACAACTAAAATCGTTAAAACAGTGAAAAAATGTGAAGGTACCGTGTTCAATACTTAACACGGTACCTTC
>JAHWFP010035519.1:0-13712 GCA_023313725.1 Lithobius niger
GAAGTCATTCAACGCGAGTTGTTGAAGCAGACTCTGGATTTAAAGGCTACAACATCCTTAGCTTTATCCTTAGAATCTGCTGAAACAGACCAAAGCGTTTTGAGAAGCCATTCTAGAGCTGTTAACTACGTAGCTAAAAAATCGGGCAAAACATCAAGTAGGCCTAAATCCACTAAGGATTTCATTTGCTATTGTTGCGGCAAAAATGGCCACGTGAAAACACGTTGTAAATATCGAGACTATACTTGTGGCCGTTGCCACACTGTCGGCCATTTAAAAGCCGTGTGCCGAAAAGCTAGTCATTCGAATAGAACTTTAAAATCACTCGACCACCCTAAAGCAAGTTCTAGCACAAATTTTAAGGCTAGGCCGAACACAAAACAAAAGTATAGCTACAAAAAACGCGTCAACAAACTCGAACGCGATAGCGAAAGTGATAGTGAAGAAGGCCAGGATGTTGAAGCCGAAAATTCAGAGTCTGGTTCCGGGTCTGATAGCGATTCAGACAACGACTATCTTGTACTGAAAAATAATACTCTTGGACTGAGTCAGGCTGCGGACCAGATTTCAATTCCCCTAAAAACCCAACAATCGCTTACACGCTGATTTTTTGGGCCCGATGGACAATTACATGTTTTTCATTCTTGTAGACGCACATTCAAAAATTCCTTTTGTGCATAAAATGAAGTCAACAACGTCCGCGCGTGTCATTGACGTTTTAAACAATCATATAGCTTTATATGGTTTAATGGACAGCTTAGTTACGGACAATGCTGCCCAATTTTTGTCAGCAGAATTCCAAAATTGGTTAAAATCCAACGGAATTAGGCACATGACCGGGCCAAGTTTTGCGCCTTGGACCAACGGTTTGGCTGAGGTATACGTCCGTAATTTCAAGAGAGTCTACAAGGCCGCGCGGCGACAGGGGTCTACTATTCAAGAGAGTATAAATTCTTACTTGTTATCAGCACGAATCACTATCTCCGCTACCACGCAAGCAACACCCGGAAAATTATATTTTAACCGAGAATTAAAGTCTCGGCTGGATTTATTGTTCCCTGACCCTATTGCAGCCGTACGCCGTAAACAATTAAAACAAGTACAGAGCACCCACCATCGTGAGTTGAAAACGTATCAAATAGGTGAAAAGGTTTGGTATCGTGACTTTTCAACAACAAATGATAGGCTATGGTCAGTCGGTATGGTTAACCAAAAATGTGAAAATCAGTCCTATACTATCGTTGATACTAACGGTAATACGATTCGCAAACATCGCGAACAGCTAAGGTTACATACCGCGGAAAATGATTATCCAGAACAGCCTCCAAACGCACTTGTTTCGACGGCGAAAAGCAGTAATTCTTTCGTGAATAATAATGAGCAACATCACTCAAATTTCAAACGCATGTCTTTTGGCGGCAAACAACGTGAAAAGCCAAGTTTCGCTGACGTAGTTCCTGAGCGTCGATCGCTCGGCCAATCCAGAAAGTCAATTTCCGTTACTGAGGGAAAAATTCCACCAATCCAACAGCTTGAAAAATCACCTGAGAATTTACATCGCAAGTCACCAGGTGGCAGGAAATCTCCAGCGAAATTACCCCACACACATGAAGTGGATGAGTCTGCTAACGTAAATAACCAATCACCTTTGGCTACTACCAGCGCCCCTCTTGAAGGAAATTCTAAGCCAGAAAGGTCGCAATCTCCATCGATTATTACGTCACCGTCCACTAAGCAATCACCACCGAAGCCAGGTCATGCTAACAAAAAAGCGAAACCGAATCCCAATAAACGCAAAGTTGTGCTTTCACCAACACAGGTTGACATTGCAGCGCAGCTTCAAAATGCTCATCGTTCAAAGAGACTGCGTAGAGCTCCAGACAAGCTCAATTTGTAGTTTTTTTGTAAAATTACCATTTGGCTACAACTTCTTCGTTTTTTTTTGTTGTAATCCGTTATATGTGAATTAAATGATAGTTCTTTTTAAACTGTAGCGAGTAACGCTAAAACGTTTTGTCCCCTAGTTGTTCGTGCAGAGAATTGGCTCTGTTAATTTTAAAAATGTCCACCTTTAAAATTAGGTAAAAATGTAAGTGTATTTTGTTGTTCGTGTGAAAAATTGATTTCACGATTTTATCTTTTTTGTATCTTTTTGTCTTTTCATGTACCTAAACACTTCCGACATCGGAACAAAAAATTGCTTGGAGCCGCAATTCACACTCCGGTGAAGCCTAATCCAGATGTTTGTCCACAGCAACGCTGTAGCGTTTCAGCTGCAGAAATGGTTGCTGCAAAAAGAAAATTAACCAAAAAAGGCTATGAAAATTAAAACAACATTAAAATTTATTGTAAAATTGCTCTAGAAACCAAAACAGAAATTTAAAACTGGCAAGTTTTCAGCCAGTTTATTAATGTTTAATTTTTTGCTTAATCATGTACATCTTCAGTTCTTTATTTTTGTAAAACAGCTTTCAAAAATAGTGTTTAGTTTTTCCTCGAAAGCGAAAAATTATGTATCTTTCTTTAAAAATAGGTAGTGCACTAAAAAATACATCTTGCCTTCGTAATCACGATTTTATTTCCAGCTAGGCTTAGATTATTTTTTTTTCTGTTTTTTTTTTCGCTCGCTGCATTGTGGAGTCGTCACTTGTGTGCTCCACAATGGCAGCCATCAATTTCATGTCTATATGTTAACCCTACCAAGATAACCCTTTAACCACTAAATAGGCTGTTCCATAATTGTATATAATCTTAAGTGTATCACATGACTTCCCTGTACTTAAGGAGCAGTAAACAGGAAGTTCGCTGTCTTATCAGCTGTAGCCTACACTCTGGTAGTCCGTGTGTTTATTACCATTGGTGCCCACGCTGGGCTAAGGTGTGTCCCCGCCTAGGACATCACAGCCTCGGCCGTGAAAAACCCCGAAATTCAAACACCTGTATCTTCCAAGAAAATGGACCAATCCGTCTCATCTAAACAGCTCTTAATAGCCATGAACTTTATCTGTTTTCCCCCGCAAACAGAACACGAAAATTCCTTCTGGAACTCTCACAGCATCCTTAAGAAAAACGCACGAAACCGATGCCGTAAAATCACCGTAGCGCACGAGACGCCATTTTCGCCACTTGTACAAATTTGTATATGCTTTCATTTTTTAGGCATAAAGCCGAAAACATTAGTTCAGTGTTTTAGAGGGAGGAGCTTCCTCTACGAAGGTACTTAACCTCCCCAATAAATGTACAGATACTTTGTTTTGATATTTCTTAAGTAGATTTAAGGTGACGATCTGTAATGCACTTGAGAAATGTCCGACACCCAAAACCCCAATTTTACGTCTGCAAATATGTTTAAACTATTTTAAAATGCGTTTTAGCATTCGCTGGTAACCTTAACTTTTATTTTATAATAATCTTTTAACGTAATCTTTTGCCATCCCAACTACCGGAGCTTAGGCAACATTTCGTCCTACGTATTTTACCGTACACGTCTTTTCTGTTTATACTTCGTTGTCCGTAGCAAAACCGACTTGGCAACCCATTTCCCAAAGTATACCTGGCTTCCCAATGTTAATAACCGAATTTATTATGAGCATTCCTTCAATAGTCGCGATGCATATCATCGTGGATAAATAAGAAAACAATCCGTAGTAATTAAAGGCCTTATTCACGTTCTAAACAATGAGTTTAACTCTACCGGCCTCTCTTTGTCACGCAGTACATAGTTATTCCTTCAAACGGCGCCAAGCGAAAAATCCTTTGCGCTGCCGACTTTTCTATTGTTCTCCAGGCCCTCAGCCAATCAGACCTCCGTAGCTCTCCTCGGCGTCCGCGCTAAGGTCCAGAAAATCCTCGGCTCGAGCATAAAAACCGAGCCCCACGAGTCAATCGTCAGCACACGCTCATCCTCAAAGCCAGAGGTGACTACGCCAGTCGGTATAGGAGATGTCCCGTCCGAATGTTGCCATGCCGGGCAAAGGTAGTTGGTTCGTATTAGACTAGTGTTAGTTTAGAAAATTTAATTTTGGAAACCCCATTCGAAATTTTAGTTTTAAATTAACCTAACCTTAGCTTTGAGGGAATTATGGAGGTGGAGCCATAGTCGGCATTCTAGGCCCCCATCGCCATAACGTCAGGGTTCACGGTCCCTTTCTAAAAACCAGCTTTTGTTTCCCGTGTTTATTATTATGAATTTAATCTAAACACTAAATCTGCATTTAGACGACGTATTTTTCGGGTGCTTCCCTAGATACTAAGGATCTACAGATTTGAAGATTTGATCTTAGGTCGGACTTAAGAAACATAGTCTTGACTATTTGTGTGTAATTCCCGCGGTTTGCAACAAATAGACTTATTTCATGTAATTCCCGCGGTTTGCATGTTATAACGGGTTCCCGAGGTCCCACAAACTTTTTCTAATCGAAATTGTAGTTTTTACTCTTCACCCAGTTGTGTGAAGTTTGAGTTGAATTTCATGTAAATTCTTGTTGATTTTTCCTGTTGTAAAAATCGCCGTGCTTTTTATTTAAAGCTTTCTTGTTCTGACACTAGTTGATTTTAAATGTAATTGTTTATATTTATTTGCCTTTTAATAAACCTACGAGTTTGTAAAACGCCTGTTTTTCTGCTAGTTTCACTAAATGTAGAAGTTGTAGTTCTTAAGAAAACCACTTAATAATTAAACTTAGGGCTGCATTTAGAAACACCCACCTGGTGGCAGCGAATACCCCCCTTTAATGTTGTCTAGTTAGCCTACAGTTAGGACAAATGACTCTCTGTTACCCATGCTGGGCCAGTAGCATACGTGTGCTGTTTTCCGTAAAAGTAAAAACCGCCACCACAACTAGAAGTTAAAGGTCAAAACCATCTTGATGTCGGCGAGGCTACAAGCACCTCTACAGTCGTAACTTCGGCCGCTACAAGGACAAATTTCCACTACCTTGCCTAGATGACCTCCTAGATATGTTAGCTGGCTACAAACTGTTTTGTATTCTGGATGCTGTGCAGGGATTTAATCAGATTCCCATGGATAAGGAATCGATGCGGAAAGCCGCATTCACTACATCTGATGGGCACTATGAGCCTACTCGCCTTTTTTTTGGTTTAGCTAACGGACCGCCTGTGTTTCAGCGTGCGATGACAGTTGCCCTGGGTGGATTGCTTTGGGAGATTGTGTCATGTTTTGTTGACGACTTGTGCATGGGTGCTCTGGATTTTGATGACATGATGGGAAGACTTCGCCGCATCTTTGAAAAACTACTTCAAGCTGGGATTACTTTAAAACTTTCGAAGTGTGAGTTCGCAATGGTAGAACTTGAGTACCTGGCGCTTTTAGTTTCGAGGAATGGTATTAAACCAGGACCACGTAAATTAGCAGCTATTGCAGAGTTCCCACGACCAACCAATGTTAGGGACAGGGCCAAAGCGACTGGGGGGGGGGAGCTTCCCCCCCCCAACCATCCGAGAAACACATACAGTTGGCAAATTCGAGTTGTCGAGTTGGCAAAATCGGACAAATTTTCACTGCATTTTCACTGCAAATTTGAGTACTGGTTAATTATTATCATCATATCGTCAGTTTGAAAGTAAAGTTTACAATACATTTTTTTTTCCATCAGTCTTTGCAACGCTTCTGTGTAACTTGGGGAGTAAGTGAAACGCTGCCCCTGATTGTTTCTGGTTGCTTCCCTGCATCGCTAGGTTGTAAGGAGTGGGGGAAAGGAAGCTCCGCGTAAATTTGCGTAGTTGGCGAAATTGAAAATTGACTTGGTCGTTTTGTTTGCTATGTCGCCACCATAGCTTATAAGTATCACAGATAATGTAGAAAATAAAAACAAAAAGTGGACAAAACTGTATCCACACCGAGTTTGAAGTCGTAATAACAATTAACTTCGCGAAAATCGTACACAGTTGGCAAAATAAAAAAATTGAGTTGGCTATTTTACTTCCTATAGTTCTTCTTCTGTTAGAAAGTGCCGCTCAGAAGGGGTTTTAGCGTGGAGCAACTCGTAACTGGTATTTCAGGGGGTAGAAAATTACTGGCATATTAATATACCAAAACACAACATCACTGCCAGGATTTGAAACGTTTCTTAGGTAAAACAGAAATATCAACAAACTCTGCATAAAACAAACCCTGCGTAAGGACTTCTGCCAAGTTATCGCCGTCTGAAGTTATGATATCAAATAAATCTAAAAAATTAATGCAGTTGTCTATTTGATTTACTAGTTCGTCTGCTAGTCAATCAGTGCCTTGCCTTGGTTTTAGTTAAAACAGTAACGTGAACTAAAGCTCTGTACTTCATGAAAATCGGGTACAGTTGGCAAAATCAAAAACCGAGTTGGAAAAAATGAATTAGCTGTTTGATTTTCTGTTGTCCTTTTTCTGTTAACGTATCGCCACTAAATTTGTATTTGTATTAATGCAGAAACAACTACATTTTTCAAATGAAAATTGTTAAAAAATTTAAACTTTTTAATTTCGAAAGTCCAAAATTTGACGATATGAGTTCATAAGATCCCATATTAAAGGACAAAAGTGACCCAAAAAAAGGCCACGAAATGAGGGCAAAAATTACCCTACGGGACCGGTAATTATTTATCGCCGGGGAGGCTGGAGATGGGAGGGGTCCATGAAGTTTTTGGACCATCTCAAGAGGGAGGTCATAAATTTTGCAGGTCCCATCAAAAGGGGGAGGTCAAAAACACACTGACCAACTGGAAAAAACGTCATTTTTGGACCACCAAAATGGCACTTACAGCAGTCAAAATTTCCAAAAACGGCTCAGCTTCTGGGCCCCCCAGACCCCCCCTGTCCTTTTTCTGTTGACCTGTCGCCTCTAATTTTGAATTTGTATTAATGCAGAAACAACTACATTTTTCAAATGAAAATTGTTAAAAATTTTAAACTTTTTAATTTCGAAAGTCCAAAATTTGACGATATGAGTTCATAAGATCCCATATTAAAGGACAAATGTGACCCAAAAAAAGGCCACGAAATGAGGGCAAAAATTATCCTACGGGACCGTTAATTATTTATCGCAGGGGAGGCTGTAGGATGGGAGGGGTCATGAAGTTTTTGAACCCTCTCAAGAGGGAGGTCATAAATTTTTCATGTCCCATCAAAAGGAGGAAGTCAAAAACACACTGACCAACTGGAAAAAAAAGTCATTTTTGCACCACAAAAATGGCACTTACAACAGTCAAAATTTCCAAAAACGGCTCAGCTTCTGGGGGGCAAGCCCCCCAGACCCCCGTGCGGTTTACAAGGTTTTGAAACTAATAATACTATTCCTGGAAGTGCAGTTTAAAAAGAAAACTTTATAGAAAACCTTTGGCACCTGGTTTCTTGGCGTCTTCTGCATTTTAGTTTCTGACTATGTTAAGAAGTGGTCATATAAGCAAACAGTGTGTTCATCATACTTTTGTAGGAATCTCGATAAAAGATGGGTGTAAAATATTTTCGTGGGGTTGTTCACATCATTTTTGGACCTTAGGGTGGGAGGAATCAAGGTTTTTTTCAGGTCTTGAAGGGGGGGAGTCATCGAAAATTTAGTGGTCACATTAAAGTTTTCATTTCCCACCCCATCCCCACGGCCATAACTAATGACCGGTCCCCAAGATCCCCTGAATCAATGGAAAACAATTAAATGGAGCATGTTGATTTCAAATGTCGAAGCTCTTCTCCAATAATACATCAAGTTGTTTTGGACAAAACTGAGGTAAAAAGTTTCGCCATTTCTTTCGTCTTTCGACGCTCCATTATTTAAAAACTGGAGCATGTTTTTGTTTTAAAATGTGACAGTTTTTTTTTACAATAATACCTCTAGGCCTATAGTTGTTTAGGATACAACTGAGAAAAAGATTTCATTAATTTCACCTTTCGATAGTACATTTAAAAAAAAAAGTTTCTGCCCCTGACCTGCTGCCTATGCTTGCACACAGGAGTCGTCGTCATTCATTACAGCCTAAAAGTCCAAAATGTACAATTAAGTCAACCCTCAATCGTCAATGGCCAGCTGGCCTGTTTATATAATTCTAAACTGAACTCGGTTTAATTTAATTTGGAAAAAAAATATCTAAAAAAAAAACATGATTTAGTCACAATAAAATTTTTACGAATCCTAC
Source organism: Lithobius niger (assembly GCA_023313725.1). Classification (NCBI taxonomy): domain Eukaryota; kingdom Metazoa; phylum Arthropoda; class Chilopoda; order Lithobiomorpha; family Lithobiidae; genus Lithobius; species Lithobius niger. The sequence goes on from JAHWFP010035519.1 coordinate 8,125, forward strand.
CATCATAAAATATGAATAAAAAAATCACTAAAATTTGCTTGACAATTTGTTGGTTCAGTGTTCACTGGAGGCTAGAAACAGGCACAAAAATAGCGTAAAATGCTTCAGCTTCCGGCCCCGGACCCCGCTGGAGGAGCTTACAGCGCTCCCCCAGACCCCCTAGCTGAGCTTGGCGGACCCCTCAAAAGTACTTTACTAGCAGCACTAATGGCATTCTTTAACCAAGTTGGCAAAATCATAAGATGAGTTGGCAAAATGACAGTCACTCCCCCCCCCAACCAAGTACCCTTCGCTACGGCCCTGGTTAGGGAGTTACGTCGATTCTTGGGACTATCAAGTTTTTTTTCGTCGATTTATCGAAAGATATGCAACACTGTCGTCGCCACTGACACAATTGCTTAAGCGAGACGCACCGTTCGAGTGGACCGATGTGCATCAAACTGCTTTTGAGGAACTAAGGCATCGTTTGGTTGAGGAACCTGTACTAAAATTGTTTGACCCTCGCGACGAGACTGAGTTACACACCGATGCTAGTTCAGTTGGTGTAGATGGCATGCTGATGCAGCGGGAAAAGGATGGGAAGTTGAGGTGTATTGTGTTAGTCGCCGCACAAACCCAGATGAGGCAAAGTACCATTCCAGCCGCCTGGAGTTGATAGCAGCAGTGTGGGCGATGAATCGTCTGAGGCCGTTGCTTCTCGGACTACGGTTCACTCTGGTAACTGATTGTTCCGCTTTAGTATACCTAGACACACAACGAAACATAAAACCTCAAGTTGCCCGCTGGGCACATATTACTGAAGGTAAGTATTTTAGGATAGTAAAAACTTATTTTAAGCAGTGTTAAAATGTCGAATTCTTTTTTTTTTTGGTGCAAGTAAACCGGAAATCTAACAGTGTTTTCCTGTGCATGTTTCTTTTAAACAATGAGTAGTTTGTCGCTACAACCGTGGCTCCATCTAGGAGCAACCAAACCTAAAAATAGTGTACTTGTTGAGATTTTGACATTTGTTGAAAACCTAACTCAGTACAAATTGTGTAAACGAGCGCCACCGAAAAACGCCTGTTTTTCAAAAATTTGAAATTTTTTTTCTTGAGGCACCAAATGCCTCGCCGAGGCATATTTGGCCGTTTTCGCAATAATGGTCCGATTTCCACAAACTCTTCAACGTTTAATAGCCTGTCCAAATACAAGACTCTTGGGGAAGCCCAAATCCGGACTTTCCACCAGGAAGAACCATAAAACTACGTTTGAAGATCACCTCAAACTCTCCACATCGCACTTTCGTCATGGCCGCCATTATGAAACTCTGTACTTTTATATTTGTATTTTATCCTTTTCTTTTTAGGGCAAAAAGCCCGAACAGGACTAGCTTAGTGTATTGTAACAGGATTTATACAGACAACCAATTTGTAGTGTGATATTTTTTATTGTGTTTGTCGGCCGCAATCTATATGAAAAATTTCCACAACGATCGAATTTTAACTTTAAAATTTTAAACGTTAAATGTTCTCTGTAACTTAACGCGTTATAGCATTCAACTAGCTAGTTTATTTAACCGCATTTATACTTTATTTATATTCTTCTACCCCCAGAAACGCTACCATATGTCCAAACGTATAAACGTATTACGACCTGGCATTCTACCAGACACGAATTTTTCAGTGTATATATGTTTATTTTAGTTCTCCTCCGACCTGACTGAGACCTGCCAAAACCTACGAATAGCTTGACCTACTATTAAACACTAAAAGAATTCTTAAAAAGATCTGTTCAAACCAAATCCGAAAGTCAAACTGTGCAAAAACTTCGAATTACCCAATTTTGCCCCCCTCCCTCCCCAGCCAAAACTAGGTGTGGTGTCTAACACTGCAGTTTACCGTTAAAGCTTGTTTAATTTAATAGTAATGTTCTATGCATTACCCAAAGCCAAGTAATAAGCTTTAACAAGAGCCGAATCACGTTGCAATCATGTAAATATGGAATCCGTAGCCAATAATTCAAAATAAAGGCCTATTTCCGAAAGTTCAACTGAGTAAAACTCAAAACAGGCTTGTCTTTTCCATCCCTACTCCTTCAAACGGCTCTGCACCCAGTTCCTTTGTTCAACCAACTTCTCCTTCCACTTCCATTGTTCTTGAAGCCCTCAGCCAATCAGACCCCCATAGCTACCCCGCGAGTCCGCGCTTACTTCCGGTAATGTGCATAAAACCCCAGCCCCAGAATGCATAGTTAGCACAGCACAGCTCACAGACCTCAAGCTAGAGACCGGTCAGGCCAGTCGGGAGTGGAGACGCCATGTCCGGGGAATGCCATGCCGGGCACGATGGTAGTGGTTCGTATGTTATAGTTTATCTTTTGAAAGTTTAATGTAGGACCCCCATATTCTAAATTTTAGTTTAATCGTAACTTTAACACTCTAGCTAGAGAATATTATGGTGGAGACGCCTGTAGCGGCATCTTAGGTTTCCTCTCCCCATAACGTCAGAGTGGTTCTCTTTCTAAAAACCAAATTTTCCAGTTTACTTTAAATGGATTTTTAATCTAAACTAAATGACGGTTTGATCTTTGTGGAAGTCAAATTGAAACAAACTGATGCCTAAGTGTAAAATTGCCGGGCTTTTTATAACTTAGAACAGTTCTCGAGGGAACTAAGGGAGGTTGATCTTTTTGTACTTGGAAAACTTAGAAACATAACTGTGGACGGTTGATCATGTTGAAACATACTGTCGGATAGACTTTAATCAGTTGCGGCTGTCAAGTCTTGCGGGTGTCTCCGGGAGCACTCATGATTTACTTTTTCTAATGTGAAAATTTAACTTTTATTCAAACCAAGGGTGTTTGTCTGATTTTGTGAAATACTAAGTGTATATCCAAACTTGCTATTTTTTGTAAATGCAAACTTGTTGCCTATTTAATTAATTGGTATTCAGAAGCTTTCAGAAGCAAACCTTAATGTAAAGTGTACTTTCATTCTCTGTCGCAAAAATAAAACCAGGAGTTTTAAGCTTCAGTCGTTTGCTAGAATTGATTAATTGTATTTTAGTGTAAAATTAAATATGTAGCCCATCTTTAGATTTTAGCTAGTTAAACAGTTAAATCCACCGTTGGTGGCAGCGATACCGACAGTTTAAGGTTAGGCCCCTTTAATTAGAACCGGCGCTCCAAACCCCATGCTGGGACAGTGCCCATTCTGTGTTGTATAACGAAAAAAGTCGTAAACACCGTCGAAACCTTAAGCTGAAACTCCACGTACACCAGGGAAACCGGGGGCGTTACAAGCACCTAAGCCGACGTAGCGTCCGCCGTTACAACTGGTGGCAGCAGTGGGATGAACAGGTGCTGTTCCCGTCAAGCGTTTTTCCCCCTGCCATGCTACATGCCTAGAAGGATGCAAGCCACTTCCAACTAGATGTCTGTGGTCCAGCCAAACATGGCCACGAAGCAGATGCCTGTGACTAAGTTACAAAAAGTCACGAAGCAGAAGTCATACTAAAGTTATAAAAAAGTACAACCCCCGCCACAGCGCCAGGAAGCAGCCGCTGCCGCTTCCAGTAGACGTCCTCCCGTCAAGAGCCGTCTCAACCCCAACCGATGCTGTAGGAGAAGAGGCCCGCGAGGGAAACTGCGCTCCGTACAGCCAAGCAGAGGATTTTGCGTCCAACGCCGAAGTCCCGTGGATTTGACCGCCCGCCAGTGACGATCGACTCCCGTGAAAATCAGTGCCGAACTTCCCGTACTACGGTGGAACGGAAGGACCGACTGACCGTACAGCGATTGTACTATTGGGTAAGTGTACATGAGATATGCTCAGAGGCCGCCAAGCCGAGTGTTGTAGTTGATAGCATTTATGCAATTTAGCTATTCATATACCAGAGTGCTGGGGGTCTTAGAAGTGTATTTTTATGTGCAATCTTACTGGATTTGGGAGAGAAGTTTTTTAATTAATTCGCTCTGCTCAAAAGTAACGTTAAATTTTAAGAGGCTGCTTTTAATTTTTGTTTCATTTATAAAAGCCTTATTTTGAAACCACGTTAAACATTAAGACTCAAAATGTCAGAAATGGAAGAATTAGAAGAAATCATTCGTGATATCACAAACAAGGACTTAAAGAAGGCTTGTTTGAAATTGGGCATTACAGTCAGTGATTCTAGAGCCGAATCCCAACAAATCTTGCGAGCAGCCCTCGAAGATGGCAAACTTGATTTAAGCGAACTTTCCGATGCACTAGCTAACGCTATTGAAAGGAGAGAGGTGGCTATTTTCGCCAAGAAAGAATTAGCCACCAAAGAAAATGAACTGTTTTTAAAAGCAGAAGAACTTAAGTTAAGAGCACTTGAAATTGCGGACGCAGACAAGCGCCGTGCTCATGAACTAGCTTTAAGGGACCAAGATGCCCAAATTAAAGACCGTGCCAATGCTATGGAATTAGCTAAACTGGACAAGCAGCTCGAACTAGCGAAGCTAAATGCTGCGGCGATAAATCTCAACCCTGCTCCAAATGGAGTTAACGGTGTTCCCCCACCTCCCCCAAATCCAGTTGCAAAACATGGGAAAGTGGCCGACATAGTTCGGTTGGTAAATAGGTGGACGCCCAATACTGACATTAACAGTTTTCTTAAGATTTTCGAACGAACTTTAACTAGTCAAAAGATTCCTAAAGACCAATGGGTCACGGCGTTACAACCCCTTGTCGGTGAGGTCTTTATTAAAGTTTGTGACCAGCTAACAGACGCTGAAATGCAGGATTATGAAATAGTCAAAAGTAAACTGCTGGCCCGCTTTATACAGACTAAAGAGTCTTTACAAACTCAATTTCGTTCTCTCGAAAAAGCCACCGAAATGCAATTCCAGGATTATGCATTCGAGTTGGAAACTCTTTTCACTCGTTGGGTTACTTTGGCTAAAGTTAACCGTGACTACGACAAACTGGTCAACCTAGTATTATTGGAACAGTTTTATAAGTCATGTCCAACACATCTCAGGAAATGGATCCCTGATCAAGTTAAATTAGGGACCCTGGCCGAAGCGGCCCAGTTGTGTGATGAATTCACTACCCGAAATAGGCAGATTTAAACCGAAGCTGCTTCCCGTCCTGTTAAAGCAACTCCTGCAGCTGCTACGACAGCACAAGGTTCTAAACCTTCCAACAGACATCGTGGTCACTCTAACCGTAACCAGTCAGGCGGCAAAACCGGCTGGTACCGCCGAGGTGAAAACTGACCCCTTAGTGGAAGTTCAGCCACCAACACTTACTCAAACCGTGAGTTCGACAAACCTCGTCTCATAGGCGATGGCACGAGTTTTTATTGCAAAAAAATTGGACACAGACGACAAGATTGTCGTATTCGTATGGCTGACGAGAAGGCAGCCGGCGCTGACTGTAATTTTATTAGTCATGCCCCTCCGGAAGTTGTTTTGTCTAAACACATTCACGAATGGTCCGTGAACGGCCAAAAATGCCTTGTCTTACGTGACACAGGTTCCACGCACGATGTAATCGCTCGTGAGCTCGTAAAACCCGACCAGTTTACTGGCGAGTACACGCATTGTCATAATGCTTTAACTGCTAAGACTACCGCTCATGC
>JAHWFP010035520.1:0-12700 GCA_023313725.1 Lithobius niger
TTTTTTTTTTAAAGAAATTGGTTTGAATTTGAAACGTTTCCTGCAACTTAGCAATGCAACACGAATTCATTTAAATTAAAAAAAAAAAACTTTTTGTTTAAACAAAGGCTTCCTGCGGTGGGGGGTAGTAGAGGGGTGGCGGAGGCCCCGGAAGCTACCGTATTTTTTTAAGAAAACAGCATGAATTTGCAACGCTTTTCTGCAACTAAGAAATGCAGTTTTCATACGAATTAATTTCACACGAATTAATTTTTTTTTTTTTTCAACAGTGGCCTCCAATAGTGGGAGCCGGCTCCCCGGGATCAGCGGGTTTCCGGATGGCGCAATCCGACACTGAGTTAACCCAATGTTTAAAGTTTAGTGTTTAGTGATCAACACTAGGGATAGCCGATGCTTACATCGGTATAATCGGTATTTATCGGTATGTTTACCATATCGATATCGGGACCACTACAGGGCTTCCGATACAGGTATTCGTTACACCAAGAAACTGTCTTCCCTGCAGAACTGCAAAACTGACACTGTCAAACGTCAACAACCAAGTGAGAAAAGCCATGCCGTTTGCTCAGTTTGTAGTGAAAATGTAGCACGTGACGGTTCCGACGCTCTAAATTTTACAACGACCAACTTAAAATCAAACTAGAAGACGAATTTACTGAAGCCTTAAAGGGACAACCGGCCTGCCTTATAACATTCCACGTGCTAAATTACAGCTACGCGCAGATCGTCATCCGAGCAATTACAGCGCCAAGGTCGGCTGGGATGGTAGCTGCGTTTCTCGCATAGCTGCTGTCTCGGTTGGCTTTGGGAATAGTACACGAGACAGAATCAAGTCAACGATTGTGTCGTCACAAACCGGAATGATTCTCGTATTTTAAAATGACAATTTATAATTTTCTAGGCTAGTGTCTTGTAATTTTGCTTCGGCGATCTATTGGAATAATTACATTTTTACCGCATTAGTTTATTAAATTTTAGATCTCATGGTAATTATTAGAAAATTAGTAGATGTACACACAGCGATGATACGTCATGGTTATTGTACGCGTGCAATGCATCATATAGTTACGGGTCGTTCTTAAATACAGTTCCCAATATTCAACAGAAAATATCCTAGAGGCCACATTTTAAAACGGATTTTTAGCAAGGGAAAGACTAACGGTAAGTAAATAGACCTTTGGGGCCATACTTGATGGGGTGGATCGAGAAAAATGGCACTGGGAGGAGGTATATCCCTTTAAGTACGAATAAGAGTAAAAATGTTGTTATTGCTACAAAGAACTTTTTGGATAATCACGGTAGTTGGAACCCACGCAACACCAGCCACTGAAGACGTTTTTGCATGGAATTTAAATTTTTAGTCGTTTTTGTTTTATTATTATTATCGGTATCGGTGATCGGTTACCCTTCACGTGTATCGGGTCGGTAAAAACTCATATCGGCCGACCCCCATTCAATACGGCGAAGATGTGAGGGGAAGGGTTGTTTGAGCTGTATCAGACAAGTCGGAGTGTAGTCAGGTTCAGTTTTTTATTGCAAAATCATTCCACTCAACTGCACCCACCCTAAAGTCACGTCGCAATAGCAAAGCGCAAACAAATGACATGGATGTCAAACCCTTGAGGAAAAGACGGCGCAACGTGAGAGGAATATGAATTATTATTCAGAAGATAACGTTCCTTAAAATGGACCCCCCGATGCGCCGCAAACTCGACGACTACAAAACGAGCGCGGCTCTTGAACCCGCTGCTATGGCTGACACAAGTCAAAATAGCAAACAGACCGAAAAAAAAAATAAAGGAAATAAAAATAAAACAGTAGGCCGCAAAAAAGATTGGTTCTATCTTCACCCTCTTGAGCAGTCCATGCTTGTCGTGAATTGAAGCTGAACTTTAGCCCTGTCGACAACAATTTCTGCATTACTTATTTCCTTAATAGTACATTCCTCCCACCGCCATTTTTCTCGATCCTCCACATCAAGTACGGCTCCAAAGGTCTGTTTACTTCACGTTAGTCAATCCCCTGCTAAAAATCCGTTTTAAAATGTGGCGTCTAGGACATTTTCTGTTGAATATTGGGAACTAATTTAATGGCATCCTGCTAATATTTACCTTACATTAACCATGACACTTCATCTGTGTGTGTGAGCTTGTACTAATTTTTAATCGTTTGCTAATAATTACCATGAGGTCAATAATCTAAGAGACTAAACGGTAAAAATTAAAATTATTTATGCCAATAGATCGCCGAAGAAAATTTCTAAGATAAAAGCCTAAAAAATTGTAGTGTGATTTTAAAATACGAAAATCTTTCCGGTTTGTGACGAGACAATTTTTGCGTTGATACGGTTTCGTCTACTAGGCCCAAGGCCAACTGAGATAGTAGCTGCGCTCCTCGCTGTGAGGAAGGCAGCTGTTGTCTCAGCTGACCTTGTATTACTACGCAAAGTTCGCCGAGTTGCTGTTAAAAGGCAGGCGGAATGTGCCTTTAAATGTCATATAAAAAGAATTGCACTAAGTTTCGACATGAGTTTGATCGGTTTTAGGATAGTTTGGAACTGGAGGAACCACCTACATAAATATGTTCGGCACAGAACTGCTAGTTTAGCTGGATGACACCCGTGCTTTTATGGTTAAGAAACGTTTACATTTCAGATTTTACGTTTTGGTCAGTTGGAATCTAATTTTTGTCGTTTTGGAAAATGTAATCGAAAACAACAGGCGTCAAAATTGACTAGTTTAAATATACATTCCAGCTTGTCCTATAACAGCCACGCGCAGATCTCCACCGCGCATGTTACCATCGCAACGCTTCGCTAGCTTCATCGTAGTAATACAATGCCAACTGAGACAGTAGCTGCGTTCCTCGCATATGCAATAGTCAATATTTATGGAGCAATCTTCCGAGAAAAGTCGCACCAGGCCCTGACACCTACTATTTTGTCTACTAAAATTTACGACTGGGTTAACTAAATTGGCAGTGTGGGCATATTTTTTTTTGTCTGCCAGAAAAAGAAAAAAAAGTCACCTTTAACAAATATTTCCTACCTTGACGAGATTACGGAAAATCAGCTCCGGAGTACTTGACACTTAAGAAAAAAAAAGTGTGGAGGTCGACGATTAGTACCACGCTCTAGCTACTGAATGACGCAGAAAAACCGCCAGATATGGTATGACGTAATACGTTTTTACACCTCGACCCCCTCCGCCTCCCTTCATTCTTTAACCCACCTGTTGGTTTCGATGACCCACAGATCTCTACAACGTCGACCAGTAACTAGACCGGCGCACCTGCTATGTGAAACCGTGGCACAATGATCATTCATTCACACTTTACTGCGGAAGTCACGTGAGTTGTCTAGCCAATCAGGTGTGGGAGGCGCGGATGTAGTAGGACGAACAAACAAGCGCCCTAGGGTGGCTGGAAGGGGAGAATACGTTTGTTGTGAAGATGTTTGGGTATAGACCTACTTTTTAGCTTGCATTATTTATACAACATTCATTGTCAAGTTTCCCTAAATGGGAATGTGATAACACACAAAACAGAAACATATACTATACATACTTATATAAATATGCTTTACATAAACCATGGAAAAGGCGAAAATAAAAGCAACAAATAAATTAATTAATTAAAGTATAAAAATAACTAAATTTAAACAAGGAATAAATATATCTTTTAACAGTCAAACCGGATAAAAAAGGAGAACATGCAGTTGGAGTAATTGTAAATTTAATCAATCATTTCTTTGGTCATAAAAATACTTCAAATCATGAAGAATGTAATTGTCAAGACAATTTTTGAAAGAAACCACCGAAGTGGCGTGGCTGCGACAACAGAGTCAGGCAAAGAGTTCCAAAGTTCAATCAGGCGGTAACCAAACGAATTTTTAACAAGATTATGATGACAAAAGTGTTGTTTAACTTTAAACTGTGACCCCCCCCCTCCCCACTAAGCGAATAGTTAGAACGAAGAAATTCAAACAGGAAGTTATCACAAATTATATCAATATTACAGATCATTCGAAACATCAATATAAGACCCCCCCCCCTCCACTCTTTTTCGTCACCACGTAAGTGACGGTATACGCAACACTTCCCGCCTTTCTCTGTAACGACGCTGTTAAAAGACGAAGGATAAATTTTGTCACACAAATAAATTGTGATCGCAACGCAGAGCTCACTACCCGTACAGCTTTAAAGAACGGTTCGCAATCAGCCTTGACCCTTGGTTAAGGCCTTAAATTTTTAAAAAAAATGTAAGACTTGAACAACTAAATGGGTATTTTTTTCTTTATTATCAGAGCCTTCAAAATTTATAATTGTCAGAGCCCGAAAATGGGAATTTTTATTGCCAGAGCGTTGTAAAAGGAAAATTTTTACTATCAGAGCCTTGAAAGTGGGAATTATTGCGCACATCCTTCGAGTGCTAAGCTTTTATTCAAATTTGAAAGCAACGCAGATCACAATTCACTATCCGCACAGTTTAAACTTTAAAGATTGGTTCGTGCAGAACCTTGAATTCACTGTAAAGCCTTAAATTTGAAAAAAAAAAAGCATTCAAACTGGTAATCTTGATTGTCAGAACCTTGCAGATGGGAATTTTGATTGTCACGGCCTTGAAAATAGTAATTTTTATTGCAAGAGCCTTGCAAAATGGAATCTTTGTTGTCCGAGCCTTGAAAACAGGAATTATTGTGGAAATGTTTCGGGTGCTTTTTAGCTTTCATTCAAATTTCAACGACGCAATGCAAATCAGAGCTTATTATCGTACAGTTTAAAGCTGGGTTTGTACATAACTTTGAATTCGCTGTAAAGCCTTAAAATTGAAAAAAATTTAAGAAGTGAAAAACCAAATAAATTTTTTTAAATGTCAAAACCTTGAAAATGGGAAATTTTATTGTTAGAGCCTTTAAAAGGCCATGGAAATGAGAATTTTTATTGTTAAGAGCCTTAAAAGGCCTCGGGATTGGGAATTTTTATTGAAAGAGCCTTAAAATGCTTTGGAAATGGGAATTTTTATTGTTAGAGCCTTTAAAAGGCCATGGAAATGAGAATTTTTGTTGTTAGAGCCTTAAAAGGCGATGAAAAGGAGAATTTTTATTGAAGAGCCTTAAAAGGCCTAGGGATTGGGAATTTTTATTGTTAGAGCCAAGGCCTTGGAAATGGGCATTTCCATAGCCTTGCAAGATGGAAGTTTTTATTGTTAGGGCCTTGAACATGGGAACTATTATTATCACAGCCTTGAAAAATGGAATTTTTATTTTCGTAGCCTTGAAAATACGAATTTTGATTGTCAGAACCTTGAAATAGGACCTTTTCTTTTCAGAGCTTCCGACGGAAATTGGGAATTTTGATTGTCAGTCGGTCTTGAAAATTTATTTTAATGCGCTATTTTTGACGAATTATGGTTAAGTGTGAATAAGAAAGCTTAATAGTGCTATGACGTTTCGGACTAAGGATATGCCCCGTTATGAAGCAAATCTATTAAATGTTTCAGCTTAAAAAATTTCGTCATGTTAAGTTCAAACTGTTTCATAATTTTGCTCGGCGACAGGACGCATTGTTACCTTCGAAATGCCGTAGCTTACTTGTATTTTTTGTAGCACTATATACCACACGCCATAGCTGTTTGCTGTGACGTTCATATCACGTGACTGGGCTAGTCCAATCAGACGGCCAAACAGCCGTTGTTCTCGTTCGTCATTGGCTAACTCATGGTGACGTCACGGCAAACAGCCATTGAGCATGGTTTAGGTATTTTGTGCTTTGTTATTCATAGACTTTGACGTTGGTGCATTTTTATCATCGTTAATCGCCGTAATATTAATTGTATGCCTAAATTAATAAATGTAATAAATAAAATGGTTTGTCATCCATATGCTTTCCATGTGAACGATACTTCCTAAGATTGCCTGGAGACAAACAGGGAGAGGTGCATTACAAAGCAAGCAAGTTGTAGCAAAAGGGGGAACTGAGTCACTGGTTTCCTTCTCCATCCTTGGCATACAGTGACTATGCTGACCCTTCTAGTACAGACCAGGGAGCTTGTATTATACGTAGCTTTGATAGGGTGGACCCACTTACTATTACGCAATACCGCGAGAAACCGTGCGAGATTTTGGGAGCTGCTTTACCATACCACATATGACGTTTCTGCTCCCATTTCACGCCATTTTATTGATTCTTGCATCTCATTGGTTTTTGATTTTGCTGATGAATTGACACAAAATTGGACTAACAAACGAACGAGTACTCATCATCAAACGGAAGCCGGACCGCTCAAATTGTTTAAATTGTTTTAAAGTGCATTAACCTACCAGTACAATCGACAAGGCGACTGAAAATATCAACGTTTGTTATCAGACGGAGAGAACCGCCACAAGCGATCATCGTAGATCATGCCATTGTTTTGGTTTTGACGCAACGACGTCAGCTACTCTCGTCTTGGGTAATCTGGTAAGAATTTGTCATTTTGTTTTAATAATGTGTAATTTAACGTTCAGCAAAGATTGAACGATCAGATATTTCATAATTATTCGTTAATTTCGTTAAAAACTACTCGCTAGTTGAAACAAACTTTTTTTGTTGGTTTCGAAAACCCAAGCGTCGTCTGCTTCGAGGATTGGTTTGGGAGGAAAAACGTCATCAACTGAATCTCGCTCGGGTATACTTTACCACGGGAAATAGCTGCGCTCTAGCTCAGACGCGTTCAACTAGTGGGTCCACCCTACCAAAGCTACGTATAATCCAAGCTCCCTGGTACAAATTGCTTGCAGTGCACTGCATCTCTCTCTTACTATCTGGTAAGAACTATTTTAAGAACAAAATATTTGTTGGGTGTTCGTTCATGTTACGTATATTTCCATTCAGGCATGGCTTTCTTTGTGTATGTGTTCGGTTGGGGTTAAACTTTAAGGGACTAGTACTCTTTAAGAATCAAAGTAGAGGCGTTGAAAGGTTTGGGCGTCGCCAAGCACCAACTTTGGCCATCTTAACGCGTCTCAACAGCCCAATCGAATAAAATATTTAGCAGCAACACGGATCGATGGAGCTCTTATTCAGCTTCGAATGGGGCGAGAGGAAGGTAGTTTGTAAGCTTCGAGTCAGTTGATACCTTAAGCCCACCCGCATCGGCCCAACAACGAAGCAGATAAGGACGACGACAGTATAAACAGACATCCGGGTAACACCGACATGAGGGGGGAAAAAGAGGATACTGGTATGTCCGTTTTCTGAAAAAAATCTCACGTGATACTCAGATCACGAATTAGTTAGCGCCACCTGTACTCGGAATCGTCTTGAAATTTCATCAACTTTGGAAAAGCTCAGTATAGTAGAATATTGGGTGTCGGTCAGTAATCTTAGAGCTTTTTAAGGCCCAAGCGGCACATGTTAAGTGGAAGTATTCTTTCAGCCAATACCATATTCCGCAATTCGATTGTAGCCAGATTACGCATGAGATGGCGTGTATCTTTCCACAAGTTCCATCAACACGATGATGGTCTCTTACTCCGCACTTTCCTTAAGTAATTGGAAAGCTCAAAGTAGTTCATTTAGCACCAAAGTAGTTCCGAAACCAGTTCCAAAGTTACACCAAAGCCGTGCCTAAAGTAACACCAAAGCAGTTCCTGAAGTAGTTCCTGAAGTAGTTGCAAAGTAGTTCCTAAAGAAGTTTCTCAAGTAGTTCCAAAGTAGTTCCTAAAGTAGTTTCTGAAGTTAGTTCCAAAGTAACACCAAAGTGGTTCCACAGCAACACTAAAGCCGTTCCTAAAGTACACCAGTGTAGTTTCTAAAGTATTTCCAAAGTAACGCCAAAGTAGTTTCTAAAGTGACACCAAAGTACAGTTCCTAAAGTTAGTTCCACATCGGGGGGGAGGGGGGAGGCTTTTTGAGGGGGTCGCAGGGTTTTTTTTTTCCGAATAGCGCCACTCACAGAGGTCTCACGGACATGGGGATAGGCTTGAAATGTGCGTACGGACGAGGGCTATCGTCACACCGAGAAGTAACACTAAATTAGTCCCAAAGCAGTTCCTAAACTAAAGTAGCATCAAAGTTGTTTCAAAAGTAGTGCATAGATCACGGTGAATTTTACGATCCCTCACTGTGACGTCACCAGTGAAGCATCGGTCTCACCGACTCCAAGCAGGGTTATTTTTTTTCTTAGTTAAATCCACCGAATAAAGATGTATACCTGGAGTTGTTCGCTAAGATTATTTATGTAAACCTAATAAACGAATGGTATAGCGATTGTCGTTACGCAGATCATCCCTCACAAGGCTAAATAAAGATAACAAGTCACTCGATTACAAATAACAAACGTATTTATCTTACGGTGTTTAAAGAGACATAAATCCTTCCGGTGTGTCGCTCGACCCGTTGAGAATAGCGTTTGCAACCTTTACACAGGTCAGAGTTAATGTCGCAAAATCATCTCGCACGGAAGAAAAAAAAACAAGAAAAATGACTGTGTTGGCAATATTTACATAGCTTACTTTTGAACTAATGCCGCAAAACTGATTCATATACAGGAAATCCAACATGGATTCATATACTTTTAGCTTCTTACAACGCTCTTGACAACGCAGCCATAGCGGTGTGGGCACAGTCACTGGTGAGCGTACGTTGGCCACCATTTTGTTCACGACGCATCAGACAACTGTGTTCCAAAATGGCCGAAGCGGTTGGTTTTGGTGTAATCGGCTGATAAGCTGTTAAGTGAAGGAAATAAACTATCTGGCCCGATATACAACGATTTTAGGGGGCGCACAATGTCGCCGCCATGAAGTAATGTTGCCAAGGCGTTGCCAAACAATGGAGGTGTAGTCATTATTTCAGCCAGCCGGTAAAAAATGGGTTTTGTTCGTAGGTCGCGACATCTGTTGACAGCTAAAGTAACGGTTTTCAAAATAATAATTTTAATTTTACGTAGATTTGCGTCTCAAAAATGTGTACTAGCTTTAAAATAATTTTTAAACAGTTTTTAAATTTACCATGCGCTCAGCCACTATTTACTTCTTTGAACTTGGAAGAAACGGGGTGTCGCGTTCGTGCATCCAGAAAGCGTTTGAAGGGAAGGAAAGTTGGCATTCTTTTGACTGTAACTATCGCCCTGTGCTGACTGAAAGAAAGCGGCAACAAGACAAATCAATCGAATCAGTAGTGCTTTCGGTGGCCATATTGTCAATTCTAGTCGCGTATGCTAGTTTTCACTCAATATCCGGCCGGTACAGTATAGAGTAGTGACATTTGCCGCCATATTGGCACCAGTATGGTTTTTGGAGGGCATAACTACAAGGTGCACTACATAAAAATGGAGGGATAAACAACGGAAGAGCGGATTTCTTAGGCTTAAAATAACGTTGTTTTCTCCAACAACAAAAATTGCGCGTTTTAGGTCTAAGAAATCACTCTTCACAGCATCAGCTTCAATTTGATGTTCTTCTGTTTCTCTCGGCAGTGCCCCTTGCAGCTAATCCACTAAGGCTCCAGCATAGAGTTATATACAATAATACTACGTCGTGTCACTGCTCTACACTGTTAAAAATTTCCGTATTTTCACCGTAGAACGTCCGTAAATATTTACGGAACATGCCTGTAAATATATTTTACGGAATAAAGTACCGTAATTAGACTGATAATTACTGTTTAGCCTGACTTCAACTCATCTTTACTTAATTAATGCTCCGTAAATTTAACCGATGCTCAAGATAACGGGACGTCCGTTAAATTACGTTCATTTTCCTGTTAGCAGTGTTACCATTGACTGTCACCGTAAAAAAACGGAAATATTTTTTACAGTGTATAGTAGACCATGGCTCAGTATATCACAAATCAATCTTCCCATTCAATGAGCAACCAGCTCATATTCGTGCTGCGACAGCATGCAACGGAATAGCGTTGATTTCAAATGAAATCAGGTAGTAGGGATCGCAGTTTTATCAATCCACTTGCTTATTTATTTTAAATGAAAATTTCTCTTCAGAACCCAGAGTTCAAAATCACCAGATTTTGCTCTACCGCCAGTCATTCAATGGCTAATTATAGATGTAGTTGTCTGTTTCGCTACGTGTATACATTTGCGTGTTATATGTGAGGTGGTGGTAGGAGGGAGCGGGGGTGGGGGGGGGGGAGGCATTCATGAACCCCGCCCTCACGATCTTGGCACCATGTCCCAGTTGTCAGAACTAACGTCCTACTTCGCTCATTGATATTGAACGTGCTGCCAACTCGTTTCGGAAGCCATCAGCCATGGCTTCCTCTTCCTTCAGCAAGAAAACCCAAACTTTTAACGTTAAAAATCAATAAGAATGGGGCCATTTTTTAATGGACTCGAAATCTAGTCACGAGTTTAAATAAAGCAGGTCCTATAGGTCCTAAATTTCGAAAATAAAACGAAAAATTCCTTTTTTCCCCGCCATTTTTCGCCGTATTTTAAGAGGTGTGCGCCGTAAATAAAGGTGTTAAGAGGTGTGCGTCGTATAAAAGGTACGCAGAATGTAAATGTATAAGCGCCGTGAAAAGCGATGTGCACCGTACAAATTCAGCTAGATAAAACAGTTAAGTTTTTTCGCGGTGTTGCTTAAAGGCGCTCTAAGATTTCTAGGGCAACAGCGACTTTCAACAATTTAAGCTTTCATACCAAACAATCACCGTAACACTCGCACAACGAGTAAGGAGGTACAATAGAGGGAATTAAAAAAAATAACACAACCAGATGTTTTTCCATTTATTTCCTCTAATATTTTTCCTTTATTTCTTTCTTTTTTTTTGGGGGGGGGGGGGGGGGGGGGCGGATGTGTGGAGGCAATGTTGTATGATAAGCGTTTAATTCCTAGCCATGTTTTTGACGCTATTTTCCGTGGTTTATTTTTGTCTTTCTTTTTTTTATTTTGCAGTAGGAATTCAGGAATGATAGTTGAAAAAAAAAGTGACCCTAACCCTTGACTGGAGGTTAGAATGTAGTGGGCTGAAAAAAAGCCGTAGAAAAAATCTGCGGAAAAAAGCGAAGAAAAATAGCCGAATTGTTTTATTCATTTTTTTTTTGTCGTGTTGTTTTTGAAAAAGGTTAGGCTACGTTCGGTCAGTTGCTTTGGCTCGAATTTCACCAGCAGGCAAAGGACGTTTCACCAGGAAACGTATTTTTACTGCAGCTTTTTATTCCGCGTTATTTTTTTTTTTTTTTTGCCTTTGTCTTTTTTTTCAGGCCTTTTTTTTCCCGCGGCATTTTCCCCTCCTAGATTCTTAGAATGCATAGGCGTATGGACGTTAAAGTGGCACTTTTACCGATTGAAAGTTTGCAGAATCTGGCATCATCTAGCACTATCTAGTACCGTCTAGCACTTGCTTGCAAGAAGCAGAGGAATGCACAATACCATTTCTTTTAACTAAACAAACAAGCCACGAGCCACCTTAATTATTGAGTGAAAATTTGGTACGTCCTCGTGCACCTGGGAGCAAGCTGTTAAGGTTAACAATATCACTACTGCTAGATGGCGCCACGGTATTTTCGTTCGCTTTTCAAACGGTGATGGTGCCACTTTAAAGGGATATACCTCCCAGCGCCGTTTTTCTCGATCGTCCACATCAAGTACGGCCCCAAAGGTCTATTTACTTACCGTTAGTCTTTCCCTTGCTAAAAAACCGTTTTAAAATGTGGCGTCTATAGGAGATTTTCTGTTGAATATTGTTAACTATATTTAAGAACGAACCGTAACACGACGTTTCATCTCTGTGTGTACATCTACTAATTTTCTAATAATTACCATGAGATTTTAAATCTAATAGACTAATGCGGTAAAAATTAAAATTAATTATTTCAATAGATCGCCGAAGCAAAATTATAAGACACTAGTCTAGGAAATTATAAATTGTGATTTTAAAATATGAGAATCATTCCGGTTAGTGACGCTGGCTTGATTCTGTCTCGTGTACTATTCCCGAAGCCAACCGAGACAGCAGCTATGCGAGAAACGCAGCTACCACCCCAGCCGACTTAGGCGCCAATATTGCTCGGATGACGATCTGCACGTTGCTGTAATTTGGCATGCGAAATGTTATAAGGCAGGCCGGGTGTCCCTTTAAACAAGTAATATTTATGAATAAGCATAAGAAAGGTTTCGAAGTGAAATCTGTTGAAACAACTGACTTCGTTATAAAGAGAGGCGAAAGCAAAAAAGTATCGTTCTTGTGTCCTGGGATGAGAGAATTCTGTATAGTGTAAAATACGTTGCCGGCCGTCGGTGTGTTAATATCATCAATACGATCTTTCAAACACGCTTTTCTGCGCTCCGTGTTTGTATTTTTTTTTTAAATCCTGGTTGAAGTTTACATTTTCTAAACATTAACCGAGGCCAATTGGTTCTTGATTCTGTAATCATAACCAAATCGATCAGAAAAAAACCGGGAAATACTAGTGACTCCCATCGTCTAGCCAAACACGAAAACTAGGTCAAACGGCTTGTTCCGCAGGGAAGCCGATCGAAAGGAGCAGCTACCGTTTCCCTTAGTATTGACTCGACTACTGGCTTCGGTCTTTGAGTGATCAGTGCATTACCCTAGCAGCACGACCTAAACAAACATAAACACAGTTATAAAAAAAAAATTGTAAATCATCTGAACTAGGAAGTGAACGTCGAGACTACGGTTAACTCGCCAACGAAAGCTGATTTAAACCCCATAAAGTTAAATTAATAGTGCGC
>JAHWFP010035521.1:2641-14621 GCA_023313725.1 Lithobius niger
TGCGATGTTGAAGATACGACAACGATAGATCCTTCTTCCTTTTAAAACCTGACGTGCTGCGACGTTAAGCAAGAAGGATAATAGAACGTGGAAGGGGAGGGGGGGGGGGCGAGTCATTGGGTCACTAGTTCTCTCCCACGGTAGTGTCCACTGCAGCGTCCTCAAACTGGCCCTTCCGCTTTTCAAGTTTTTTTTTTCATCTTTTTTTTTCTACTTCTTTAGAAATCAAGTCGAATTCTGACCCTTCGGCTCAACCAACGACGAGATTCTATAATCCATTTCTGCTTTATCAAAAATGTTCCATATAATGTTGGACACTCATACATATCTTTACGCAGAAGAAACATTTCCCTTCCCCCTGCATCCCCCGTAACCGTTTCGAGGGTCACCTCTTTTCATAACCGGAGGGCCCGTTAGGGGAGTTTTGAAACTATTTTTAAATGTAAAGTGAAGGGATGGTCAATGGGCGCAGTGGAACTGCGCATTTTATAGTGGACGCACCTGGTCATAGAGCTTTCGAGTTCGGACTACGCCATCTTTTTCAATGCTGGACACAACATAAGCTGAGAAAATGGGAAATTAGCTATTTTGACCTCAACTGGCTTGACTGTTGTTGTTGTTTTTATTTTATGGTCAGGCAATTTAGGGGTAAACTATTCTACGCATCCGAATTTAGCATCCTTTAACTTCATGATGTGGAACTCCTGACCGGTAAATTAGTTGCCACAAGTACATGGGAGACACAATGCAAATTTTCGGCAATTTATTGGTCCTTGTTCACCTAAAAACAAACCGACAATGTATGATGACATAATAGGCTGACATAATAGGGCATCATTACTCATCATATATTGTCGGTTTTTTTTTTTTTTTTAGGTGAACATTTTGTGTTTTGTCTCCCATGTATTTGTGGCAACTAATTTACCGGTCAGGAGGTACCGTTCCTCGTCATCTACTCTGCCATAAGATAATGTTTTTTTTTTCAATTTAAATGTCTCTTAACTTCGTTTAGCAGCCCACAGCCCTTATATATCCACTAAATTAGCACTTTTACTTTGAGCAGGTCAAGTGGATATAGAGTAATTGTAAATAGGTGATATCTACAACCACACGTCCGAAAATGAGTGGTTGGATAGTTGGAATTTTGAGCTGCATAATCTTCAATACACTTGCTAGGAAGAAAGTTATTAGTCTTGCTGATTGCAACAAGATGGCGCCATGAGTTATACATCCGATTTCATTATTTGGTCTCTCGCTTGATTTTCATTTATTTGATTTTGTTTATCGTAAATTAATTTAACTTCCCTAATCTTCGGTGGCCCTACTCTTTTCTAATATTACTTAATCTTGTTTCCCATTCTATGTTAAGAAAGTCAGTAAGTCTTGCTCACATGTACAAATTTAGAAAACAAAAACGAACTCGGTTGATGCTTAACATAAGTTTAACTGATCCGAAGTCAAAACAGCAAAGGAACACAAATAAATTTTCCTGTAAGGTTTCAGATGCTGCAGTGTTGCTGTACTGTTTAGTCCACGTGAAACCTTACTGCCGTATCCAAATATTTTTTACCATTTTTACATTTGCGCACGATAGATCTTCTAATGATTGGTGCGTTCTACTTGGCTAAACGACATCGCTGGAAAATATTAAAAAACTGATCATCTTAGTGTGGTTAGCACAGCTCTACATGCGATTCGGGGTTCGTGCTAGTCCTTGAAAACTTGGAAATATCCTGGGAAATAATAATGAAATTCCATACCTGGAAAAGTGCTTGAAAGTCTTGAAAAATTATACATTTATCACCGGTAGGGTGATGAACGGAAAGTAGACGACTTGACTGAAGATGCTGAAAAATTTAGCTAAGAGAGTAGTTGACCGAGTAGCCTTTACATTATTCTTCGTTTGTTTGTAATGAAAGGTTTGGAAATTTGGGCTCTGGCTTTAATTTTATTTACGTGAATAATTGTTGGATACGGCAGTAAGGTTTCAAGTGGGCTAAACACTACAGCAACACTGCACTATCTGAAACCTTATAGGAAAATTGATTTGTGTTCCTTTGCTGTTTTGACTTTGGACCAGTTAAACCTTACCTTCAGGATCAAACGAGTCCGTTTTTGTTTTCCAATTCGTGCTACTTTGGAGCACCATTCAGGTTAGAAGTAAAATGGAGCCTCCTGACCGGCCCAAAAAACCACAAGTGCAAACAAGGACACAATTTTAATTTTCAACCGGTTAACTTCCGGTCTTGGTCACAATAAAAATGACTAAAGATAATAAAAACATCAAAATGTTGCAGCCACTCTGAGCTCCACCAGTGGCTGCTCCTGTTGTTGCTGCAACATTTTGATGTTTTTATTATCTTTAATCATTTTTATTGTGACCAAGACCGGAAGTTAACCGGTTGAAAATTAAAATTGTGTCCTTGTTTGCACTTGTGGTTTTTTGGCCGGTCAGGAGGCCCCATTTTACTTGTACCCTTCAACCACAAATTTAAATTTTATCATTCAGTTTAAATTAGCTTGTTTTAACGTATTGTTGTCTTTATCAACTTCGGTTTGTTGGAAATACACACTGTGGTATGGTGTCGCCTTACAGTATATGTTTGTTCAGCCTTACCTTAAACATGAAAGTAGTTAATTTTCTAATTCATGATATTTGACATACAAACGACACAGCTTATATATACAAACCAATATGGAGATCAACCCTTTAATCTTCAGTCGACGTCTTTTATCTTGAAGCTGGCGTTTGCTGATTAGCATTGTTGCGTAATAACAATGTTTAAAACAATGTAAAACAATCAATCTGGTCGTTTAGCGCTCCCTAACCCCCTCGAGCAATTAGAAAAGGACTCGTGGAAAGGTAACACCTGCAGAGCAATACCTGTAAAATGAGCTAGAACCAGCTTTATAGGACAAATAGTTTGAACTCACCAGGAAACGTGTTATGCCAAGAACAAGCCAAAAACGAATATGATGGTTTCAGCTGAGGTAAAGATCTCAGATTTGCTTGGGCGGATTTAAATGAATTGTGGTATGCTTGTTGACCAAGCCATCTGTGAATATTTTTCGATTAAATTTGATCATCAAATTTAATCGAAAAATATTCACAGACGGCGGAGATGTAATGCGGCAAAATTTTGGCTTTTAACATGGGAGGTTGAATTCAAACCGCGGCTACCGCCTTTACTAATTAGAAAACAAAAACGAGCTCGTTTGATGTTTAAGGTAAGGTTTTAACTGATCCGAAGGCAAAACAGCAAAGTAACACAAATAAACCTTCGTGTCAGGTTTCACATAGCGCAGTGTTCCTGCACTGTTTAGTCCACGTGAAACCTTACTGCTGTATTCGCATGTTTTTACAGTTTTTACTTTAGAACACGATATGTCTGATTGGTTTATTCTACTCGACTCGCTGAAAAATCGTAAAAAAAAAACCACACTTTTAGTGTGCTTAGTACAGCCCTACAGTTAACTAATTCAGGCTTCGTGCGACTCCTTGAAATCCTCGAAATAAAATGTGGTACACGTCTTGGCCAAGTCCGTCAAAACTCACATACCAAATTTCACTAGAAAATGTTGAAAGATGGCGGAGAAATTAAGCCTTTAATGATAAGTATACAACTCAGGTTTGCATTGACTAATAACAGCCATGCTTGTGACCAGACCTAGGCCTCAAGACGTAGATTTAAAAAAAAAAAAACTAGGCTTGTTGTTTTCGTAAGCCTCAATTGTTGTCTTCGAATCTCAGCTTTCATTATTTTAGATTAATCTTTAGGTTTTCTTCTACTGAATTGGTGTTTTGGCGTGGATAACCCAAGTGGGAAATCTCTCTCTCTCACCTTCGTAACTTTTTTTTTATTATTTGAGGTTATTATTATTATTATTATTATTATTATTCATTATGGCAGCATCTGTCTGTCATTACTTTGGCCACACATAGTTCAACCGTGTTCACCTCAGGAAACTTCCGACATACATAAAATGTGCACGTGTCATTCCCTTTTGTAGCATGCAAGCGCTGTGTGGTCTTTTTATGTCTTTTAGGATATTGACTATCTGCAGTCAATTCACTGTCGTTTTCCTAAGCTTTAATTATCCCAGATACGATGCTATATATTAATTATATTATGTCTTAAACCTTGGGCTCTTATAACTCCGGAAGTTGGGAGGGGACTTGCATTTCCCTTCATGATTTTCCATTGCCATTCTTCTGTGTAACACGCAAGTTCTGTATGGTCTTCTTACTACCACAAGGTTATTGATTATCTATAATGAATTGAAATACATTTTTTTTCTTAATGAAGTACAGGGTACGTGCGATTTTACGTTCTATGTGTGTCCTAAGCAACTTAAACTAGACTGTAGAATTCTTTGTTGACTGAAAGTTGACCTTACTGGATAGAATTACCAGTCTTTGATTCGCCATATTGGTGGCCTGATAATGAAGGAATTACAATTTCTAGACACTCGTTCTGCCATGATTAAGACATAACCATACATGAAGTTTCCTTGGTGAAGTTTCCATTATAACAGGCAGTGTTTCAACTTTAAACGATTATGACTTAACTGACTTCGTTTTTACGTTTTTTTTTGTTTGTTTTTTTTAGGTTAGGAAATTGTCAATTGAGCTATAAACTAGAACGTACCACAATTTTAGCAGCCCTTGGTAAACATATTTGCCAACAAAACAAATATTAATAACCCTAATTTCACACAAA
This sequence comes from Lithobius niger, assembly GCA_023313725.1. Lineage (NCBI taxonomy): Eukaryota > Metazoa > Arthropoda > Chilopoda > Lithobiomorpha > Lithobiidae > Lithobius > Lithobius niger. The sequence continues at coordinate 7,363 of JAHWFP010035521.1, forward strand.
TGAACTATTCCTTTTGTTAAAAGACGAAAGAAAACTACTGCATTTAGAATTTTAAAGTGAACCAAGCCATAAATGTAATATTTAAGTTAACGAATCAATGCCACAGTTTTTGAATTTGCGGTTGCCTTGCACGTTTTTATTAAACACCCTCTTAAACGAACACAACTAATGCTTCCTAAAAGGGTCTCGACTGCAGTCACATTGCTAGGAGATCAGTGGTTCAATGGGGATTCGTTTTTTGGGGTTAGGGGTGGACGATCCCTTCTCTTCTTAAAGCTTCGAGTTCAAGATATCGTATTCCAACGTTAGAGGTTTGAAAGCTACGGGTTTTAGAGCAATGCTTTGGCTACAGCTAAAGAAAGAAATCGACAGTGCTGGATTTCGGAAGGGATGGACAATGCATGGGAGGTGATGTGGGGTGGAGGGGGGGGGTAAGGGGAATGGATGGTGACTAAAGAATACCTGTGGGTCCCTTTTGTAGTCCTGGGTGTCTTCCTCTCCCCCTCCCTCCCCTAGTATGTAGGGCCCTACGCCCCAAACCTGTACATCAAGACCCTGTCAAATCGGGTTGTCATGTGATATGTGGATGACGTGGGATGACGTCACGCATTGTTCCGAGGGGGAAAAGGGGGTAAAAGGTAGGGGGTAGAGCAGTAAACGTCGACGGTTTCGACGTAAACTTTCACGCTACTCGGTGAGATACTTTTGGTAAAATGAAAGAATTCCTACACAACGAGTGATTGGAAAGGCATGTGAAGGGTATCTAACAACACTTACACGTTTTGTTCCAAGGGCGCCCGTATAATGGGGTACTTGGAGTACGTGCCCCCACTCCATTTTATGGATGCCCTTTTGGCAGGTAAAATTAGAAGAAAAAAACATTTTAAAAAGTCAAAAACATTAAAGCAGGGCAAAAAGGGGAAAAAAACATTAAAAACAGGCAAAAAGGGGGAAAAACATTAAAACAGGCAAAAACCATCACAACAGGGGTAAAAACCATTAAAACCACGGGACAAACCATTCAAACAAGGACAAAAATCGTTAAAACAAGGGCAAAAACCATTATAAAGGGTAAAACACCATTAAAATAAGGGCTATTGAGGATTTCAATACGGATCCCTAAATGCAGGGGTCGGAAAAATAGTTTCTACCTTTATTGACATTTTTCAAGTTGAAAATGTTGCATTTTTTCCCTTTTTTTTCATGCTGTTTATAAAGTCCCATCACTTAAAACCCAGCCAAATTACGGTGCGTTTCGAATTGTGGTCGGGTATGAGTGCCATCCGGGTTTTTATGAAGCGTGTGTCCCAATGAACCGAAGAACAGACTCGGCACGAAATTCGAACATGGCTGATTGCCGAATTACCGAATTGCTGTTGTTATATCAAGGCGGCAAGTGGAAACGTGTTTCTTTATCTGAAGCAAACTGACGCGTGTTTCTTTATCTGATGAAACGTTTAAGATGCCAGCGAGTAGCTGGCTAAAATGCTTTCATATGACAAAAACGGCTGCAAAGCTGTTGGACAATCGGGCATTACGTCCCTAAAATCATGTGGGCAATGGTTTTGGTTCGTCGGACGAATATTTCCAAGAAAAAAAAAGTGCTACCAAAGATCGTTGATTTTGGGTTACCAACTGGCTAACTAGCTATCTATTGGCAGCCAGAAAGTCATGTTAATTTCCGTAGACGAGAGTAGTGACACGACGTAGTATTATTGTATATAACTCTATGCTGGAGCCTTAATGGGTTAGCTGCAAGGGGCACTGCAGAGAGAAACAGAAGGGCGGCATACTGAAGCCGACCCTGTGAAGAGTGATTTCTATAAGACGCACGATTTTTGTTGTTGGAGAAAACGTTATTTTAAGCCTAAGAAATCCGCTCTTCCGTTGTTTTTCCTTCCATTTTTATGTAGTGCACCTTGTAGTTATGCCCTCCAAAACCCATACTGGTGCCAATACGGCGGCAAATGTCACTGCTCTATAAGAAGCCGATTGCGAAGTTTCAGAAGACTCAGCCCTATACGAAATGTTCTGTGTGTATTGGACGACATAATTCTGCATTCCTTTGGCGGTTTGGGAATGAAGAATTCATGGGTTAGTGAACTAACTGGCGCGTAGTATATAGGGAGACTATGGATTGTTAAAGTATTGTTCGTAACCCTATAAAAGTATTGTTCGATATCATTATTGTTCGGTATTGTGTGGGTCGCGTGTCTCGTGTTTTCGCGGGTGCATGTGAAGAGTTGTTTGGGTAACCGGAAATGACGCACTGTCATGGCCTTGTAAAACTCCTCTATTAATTTTAAAATGTCACATCGCTTACTTTGAAAATTCGAGTCCATGTTTACGTCTTGTATACGCTTAGATTTAGATTTCAAACCAAAGGATATTTACCGTTCCAATACCCTTGCAAATTTTCGACAGTCTGGTTTTTCTGGAGTTGGAGGGGCTCAGAACGATTGTCTTCGTCAGGCTACCACGTCAGGAACGGAGTGAGCGGTGATGTGTTAGCCTGACGAAGACAGTTGTTCTGAGCCCCTCCAACTGCAGAAAAACCAGACTGTCGAAAATTTGCAAAGAAATTGGAATGGTAAATACCCTTTACCTTGAAATCCTCTATACTAACTACTAAGTTGCAGAGTTATTGCTAAATTAACAAAATCTGCCATCCCCATTAACGGTCAGCAAACAAAAACATGAAAATTATTTCTCTGAAATGTGCAATTTTTGTAGTATTAATATTTGGCTGTTTTTTTTGCGAGGAATTAGTTATTCCTAGTTTGCAACAACAAAATCAAAACGTAAAAATTACACTATCATTCAATCATAACATCACTTACCAAAACAACGGGTAAAATACCCAAGTTTTAAAGCACCTACAAAACCTTGCAACCAAAAACTTAAAGAAACCATTACGTCAGGACTAGCAGCACGGCATACATATCTGGCTTGCGTAACTCCTCCATACCAACTGTTAAGTTGCACTGTTACTGATAAATAAATAAAATCCACCATAAATTGTCGAATTAACGTTTGTTTTTTAACTGCTAATGTTATCTCGGGATGGAGAGAGATAATTTTCCTACGAAATACCTACGATCTTATCCATGCAACAATCGACATGAGCACACCCACAATCCGACGAAACCTATTGTAAAAGCAATCAACATGAGAATTATTTTCCTGAAATGTGTAATTTCTTGGCTCCTTTTTGCATGTTATTAGTTATTTGTAGCTTTCATTTAAATAAATTATTCAACTTTATTCAACTTTAATTTAAAGAAATTATTAATCATAGGCATTAACAAAAGAACTGTTATCTAAACACAAATTAATACCGAAAATATTCTAAAGTTCAGATGTAAAGCTTCAACAAAACGTTGCAACTATTGTGCGCGCGCTGTATCTTGAGTCCTTTTGTGAGCGGCCACGTCTTCCTGCACTGCGAAAAAAAGTGTGACTTTACACAACTTTCTTGTGACAGACAGGCTGCCACATAAATATTGTGTAACTTTACACAAAATTTGGAAAAATATAGAATGTGCATTACACAGGATATTCGAGCAAGTAAACATAAGATGAAAGATGCACATGGGAAGAGAGCAAAGTCTTCGATTTTTTTAAGTAACAGATATTTTTACTTACCCTCCCCCAATAATTCGTTTTGGAAATGCCCATGTGTGTAATGATATCAGAAATATACGTGAAAGGCATCAGAAACTGCTTTAATTAAAAACATTTTGTTGTAGAATGAAATTACACAAATCAGCCGTGTATAGTGAAAATATTAATCGCTTGAGTTGCTGCTATCGTCAAATTTAACACCAATATTTGTAATGTAACACATCTTTCTTGTGCTATGTCGCTGTAATGAGAACATTTACCGCTATGAACGCTGCTGTCGCTTTATTTCCCAGTATTATGTGTAACGTTGCACGCATTTTACTTGTTATTTCTCTGCAGTGACAATATTTCCTGCTAGGATCGCTGTTGTTCTGTCATTTCAAGTCATTTTGTGTAAGATTACACAACGTTGAAGTGTAATGTTTCTGTCTGCCCGCCATTAGTGAAGTCAATCGTAAAATATGAGTTTAGCTACACAAATACATGGAGTATTCATATAATTTTTTTTACAGTGTTGGAGGGGGTGGCTTTAATCGATGGCCGCCATTGTTTTTGTAACCATCTTGGATATCAACAAGGCACTCTGCTACTGAAAACGTACAGTCGATTATCTGTGTTCGTTCTGCGGAGAACTCAAGATAGACCGCGGACACTGCAAACACACAAACAAACCTGAACCTCGCGTTAAGCGCTGCTACTTAAACTCCTGAAATCTAAACTAAAAAACAATAAATTATAAGCAAAAGTCCGCAAAGTTTCAGCATTGAACGTCCGTGATATCAAAAGCGAACCAAGTTTCCATTCATACAACACAACTTTAAAACTTGGCGCATTGCGTTTTTTTTTTAACTTAATGGTTTGGCAATGTCGATTTTTTTTTCGAAAAAAACACACGCAGTGAACTTTATCAAAATAATGTTAAAGATTTTCCGCACCCAAACTGGGTTATCTGCCACACGACGATGAGAGGGACAATTTAGCTGGAGAAATACAAGCGGAAAACCCATCTTCCAAACCAGGATCTACAAATCCAAGTTTTAAAGTCGATGATTGGTAACTTGGCGGGCGTTGTGCCGACAAGTTGCTGTTTTTGGTTTAGCTATCGGGGCTGTTAGTAACTGCGCTTAATGGGTTTTATGTAACTTTCTTGTGCGCGCGTGACTGCTTCGATAAATCTGAGAGGCGGGTTTATTATGTTACCATCACGCTTTATAATTTTCGGCAAGTACTTTACAGTTTTTATTCGGTGATCATTTTGCATGAACCTTTCCATTTTTACAGCAAATTATTGGTAACCAATCATAATTTTTTCGAACTTGCCGTATGATTCGCTTCACTCATTTTACAAGTGTCGTTCTTTGGTTCATACAGCGTATTCGATCACGAGAACATGAGAAAGTTGATGTGCAGATTATTAGGATGCAACATAATTTCAGTTTTGCTCGTAATTCCTTCATTACATTCCTTAGAACCTCTGCAGTTCTGCAGCTTTGCTCGCTCTATCCGCGCACCTCCGTGCTTCTCACAAGCTGCACGGCTTCCGTTCCAGCTGAGGAGCATGGATTTCCCCCTTTTCCCTCCCCTAGAACCCCCCCCCCCCTTTTTTTTCCTCTTCCCAACCCCTAGTGTGAGTTTGTCTTCACTGAATTGACTAGCATTATTAACGGAAGTGAAGTCCAACGCTGACTTTTCACCGTTGAGCGGTCAGAGAAACCCGTAAAGTGCCTAAGAGATTTGAAATCACTGGACAAGACGTGCAGACTTTCGATGATTTGCACAGATTAACTTTGATTTGCACATTGATTTGTGCAGATTATCATTGATTTTCAGATTTGGGGAATTTGTATAGATTTGCAGATTTCACGTAGATATGCTCTGTTTTTTTTGTTTTTTTTTTTTACTGATGTGCATGGATTTGAAGATTTGTGTAGGTTTTCAGACTCATGGGAATTTGCACCGTTTTTTTTCAGGTATTTACGTGAATTTGTGCTGAGTTTTGCATGGATTTCCATCGATTTACGTGGATTTGCACTAAACTGCAAGGACGTGCCGATTAAATAGTTCGTGTGGATTTACAAACAGATTTAGAGTTCGCATGGATTTGCCATCAGATTTTATTTTCACGTGGATTTTCAAATGCGAAATTGGAAGGCGTAGGATATTTACGAATTTGTCGGACCCCACGACAAGATTCAAAACAAGCGTGGTGGCCCATGTGCAAGGTCATGGGTGTCAGGGATCTGCAGCCCAGCTCAACCCTGGCTCAGCTCACTGTGTCACTGAGTCAGCTTACAGGTCATCAGAAAAAGTCCTAAAACCCTAAGATTGAATTTCAAGTGTTGGGGAGGAGAATTTGTGACCGTTACCCATACTGCAACGTCTTGGATACATTCGTATTAGTTCAGTCTCAGTTTATAGAGGGCGCCATGTGTTTTATGTGGGAATTTCTACTCATATTTCAGTCTAAAATTAAACTAAACGAAACTAGCTTGTATGTAATTATTATTTAGCCTAGCTTAGTTGTAATTTAGTTTTCTTAAGATTTGAGCTGAAAAATGAGGAAAAATTACCAGAGGGAACATGTGGCGCCCTCTGAAGGCTCGGACTGAACTAATACGGGCGAATGAACATGTTTCAATAGCAACCCTCTCAAATGTGAATCCATTAGCAGTCGCCACTTCGCCAGCAGACCTTATAAAGCACTCGCCTTTTTACAATATCTACCGCCACATACCAATGACATCTTGCACGAGGCATGGTTGTTCTAATTCATGCACTAACGAAATTGTAAAATCCTCTTTAATCCCAGTATTAATGAAGATAAAGCAGTTACGTAGCTTTTATAAATAAGAGCATAACGCCGCAAACCGTTCGTCTCTAACTTCTTCGGTTCCCGAGATATCGCTCTTTGAGTGTCATTCTCTATTACTAGTCACCATTTTGGTGAGCAAGGCTAAATTTCAGGTCGCCATCTGTCGATTTCCATTCGCCAAATGGCGAGTGGCGACCGACATTGGAGAGAGTTGTTCAATAGGGACCTTTTAGAGTTACAAATTCTCCTCCCAAACCCTATAAATTCTTGCCAATATGTATGTAACCATTATTTTGTATTTCCACTTGCATTGTCCCCAATGTCATTGTTGTTTCTATCAATATCTGGTGCTCGCCTGAGTTCGGATTCTTTTCCATGCCTTTAACTCTTCGTACATAACTTCAACTTTCGGCTATCCTGACTTGAAATTCTCCATTGTCAATTCCCGTCCAGACTTCAGTTTTTATTAACTTATTCCCCCACAAAAACACGTTTGCTTTTGTTGACAAAGAAGTCGCTGCAGGCGAACGATCTAGTGTGATAGCATAGTGTGAGAGGCTACCCCACCTGTACCTGCCGGTCAAAGTAGTGTGGGAGCTATCCCTCCTGTACCTGCTGGTAAAGATAGTGCGATAGCAATCCCTCCCTTACCTGCCGTTCAAGATAACGTTAGTCCTGTACTTCCTAGTCAAAGTAGTGTGAGGGGTTATTCCTAGTGTTCCTGCCAGTTGAAGTACTGAAAGAGGCAACTCCCTCCTGAACCTCCTGGTCAAGATAACGTTAGTGGCTACTCCTCCTGCACCTCCTAGTCAAAGTAGTGTGA
>JAHWFP010035522.1:0-13844 GCA_023313725.1 Lithobius niger
ATAAATCCCTTTAATTACCCTTATTGGAAAATATACATCTTCATCTTTCATATAAGCCTAATCACGTCCTTTTATCCGAATTAGAACGGGTAATGCAGCTGTTTAAAGTCAGGAATCGTATATGTAACATCGTTAATGGCCTAAAATAATTTAAATAACGAATTTCGGTAAGAAAGATTAATTTTACCTAAAATATGAATAGAACCTTTTTTGAAGGAAATGTTATTATAAACATAATTGGTAACCGGTTAATTTTCAATCGGATGAACAGTTTAGACTCTAGAACCAAAAAAAAAAAGTTTTTCGTCGCCATTTTTGGACACCATCTTGAATTCCCCAAGGGTGCCAAGGTGGCATCATTATGTTTTGGAGTACGGACATTTTGTAGAACATCTCTGCGCAAAGACATTTTGTGCATACTATTCTTTTTGGTTTTTGTGCTGGCTGCCGGACTAAAAGGGTAAAATGGATGGTGCATTTTGTTCGGCCAACAAAATCGTTGCAGCACGAATCGTACTTATTACCAGTAGAAGACGTCGCCTTCTATTTACAAGTTGTATAACGCATTGTCAACTATCTCATAAAACGAAATGTGCGGCTAGAGACGTTAACGCGCCCGTGACAATCGTTACGAGCGCTCTGTACCGCTAATTATTTAGCGCTGCTAGCCGATAGCAACAAGGCGCCCCCGTTGCGAAACAGGTTCCATGTCATTGGAACGCATCGTAAACACCAGACACGTAATAATGAAACCCGTTAAGCAGATAAACCGGAGATAATAACCGTATGGAACTGAGCTCGATCCTTCCCATTTCTCCATTACGTCACCTCGTCAACACGTAATAAAATCAGCGTAGTGGTAGCTTTCAGCACAACCCTGAGATCTTTAAACGTAATCAATGAGGGGTAAAATTGGCGAAGAATGTGACGAAGAATGTGTAGCTAAAAATGCTAGCGTCTTATCGAGAATTCTTTAGTTCATATTCGTTCCATTATCATGTGTGTTCACAGTTATTGCTCGAATAATTAATTCCCTATTAGCTTCATTTTCATAAACCCCCTCCCTCTGTCAACAACGATCACCCTCTCTCCCACCGTAGATTGCAACAAACGTTATTAAATTGTTGGTGATGGGAGACCTGGCATTTTCGGGATGCGAAGGGCTCCGTGGTGCGTCGTGCTCGTGTCGATTGCGTCATGTCAAAGATCCTGGTTTTTCGCTTGGATTTCTCCAGCTAAACTGTTCCTTTTCGTCGTGGGGCAGATAATAGCTAGTTTGGGTTAGTGACCCTAAAAAGAACAGCAACAATAGCAGCTTTAAGTGTTTGTTTGCCGTCCTTTCTGGATTTCAAATTGCATTTGGAACTATTAGGCACATGTTTCGTACCGAAGACTTACCGTAGCATAGCTGTAAGCTAGAGGGTACACTAGTAGCCGACAAGGATATAAATTTCTGAGCCTAGTTCAGCACGGCCAAGAAAATTTGCCCTCTAGTAACAGTGTGAAGTGGCGCTTCCTTTAGTCGTGTAAAACAACCAACATTTTGATTCGCAAATGAATGTAAAAAAACAAACCAAATTTTTAAAAAGCCGTGAAAACCCACACTGGATGAATTTGTCGATCAGTGCAAATCACTTGTACTGAGAAATGTAGTTGAAACAAGGATGCACTAACACTGCATTGGTAACTCGACGTATCGTTTGGTAGAGTAAAAAAAAAAAGTTTAATAATAATAATAATAAAGCAATCTATTCACTCAAATAAAAGTGAAAAGGAGATGCAAGGGCTCAAGAGAGGCCACTTATAGCAATCCTAAATTAAAAAAGAAACATAGCAAATAAAATTGGGAAAAGGTTTACGAAACTAGAGGTGCGTGTTCAGGACGATGTAAGAAGCTACTAAGGTTTAGTTTTGTTATTTTATGTTTAAACGATGGAAGCGATGGGGCCGAGACAATCTCATCACTAAGTGAGTTCCACACTGGGATGATTCGAATGGCAAAGAAGGACTTTCTAAGATTTGTTTTGAAACGGGGAAGTGATAACTTGAGGTGGTTCCCACGAGTCTTAGAAAGTGGGCTGAGTTCAAACAGCGGCAGGTCAAAAGGTAACATGTTATGTAGAATTTGGAAGGTCAGAAAAAGGTCGGCTTTTAACCGACGACACTCAAGGGTGTCAAGTTTCAGTGATTTTAAGCGATCGCGATAGGCTAAGTTTCTAAGGCCTGGAAGTGACTTGGTAAACCTCCTTTGAATTGACTCTATTTTGTCAATGTCCTTCAGCAGGTGCGGGGACCAAATCTGACTCGCGTACTCTAACATAGGGCGCACGTAAACTTTGAAGGCCCAAAGCTTTGTGAACACAGATCCCGAGCAGAAGCAACGGTTGACAATGGCTAGCCTACGACTAGCAGCCGCAGAAATTGTGTCACAGTGAGTAGAGAATTTGAGGTTAGACTGGAACCAGACGCCAAGATCTCGAACATTTTCATGTTTTTTCCCGAGGACATCGGCACCCAGATATACAGTGGGGGAATCGCATGGTCTACCCAGACGAAAACCGAAGCATTTCTCAGAAGAATGAGGGAGCTGCCAAGTGATGGACCAATCGTAAACACGGTCAATTTCGTGTTGAAGATTAAAGTAATCAACCGAGGAGATGGCTGGTGTGTGAAGCTTCAGGTCATCCGCGAATTTTTCTTGGGAAACCAAGTCGCAGGTACAATTTAAGTCATTAAGGTATAAGATGAAGAGTAGTGGCCCCAGGACAGAGCCCTGGGGCACTCCGCTGATAACCGGCAAGGGAGTTGAGAGTTTTCCCTCAATAGACACCCGTTGGGTACGTCCGGAAACAAATGCAGTTATCCACTCCAAGAGCCTACCAGCAAAACCCATAGATTCCAGTTTAAATAACAGTTTAGAATGGACGACGGACTCGAAAGCCTTCTTGAAATCGAATAAGATAATCTGAGTTCCAACCCCAATGTCCAATGCCTCAGACCATTTGTCAAGTGCCAGCAAAAGTTGGTGGGTAGTGGATCTGCCAGGTAAAAAACCGAACTGATCGTTTTTAATAATGTGATGTTTGTTGATGAAGGCCATCATTACATTTCGAGCGATGGTTTCGAAAATTTTACATGGGATAACAGTAAGGGAAATGGGCGATAGTTTTGTGGTCTGGCAGCATTGCCCTTTTTAAAAACCGGAACAACAGTTGCAGTCCACCACACCGAAGGCAAGACGCCAGTACTGAAGGAAAGAGAAAAATTTTTTTGTCAAGGCCGGAGCAACCTGATCACCAATTTGGCGATAGAAATAAGCAGAAAAACCGTCAGGGCCTACTGAGTGGCTAGGTTTAAGGTGGTGAATGACTTCTTTAATATCGGCAATATTAAAGATTATCTCGGAACAGGAGTCATTTAAAATAGGCATGTCGTTAATGGGAAGTGCAAGTCCGTCATCAATAATTCCGTGTTTTGAAAATTCTGAATTAAAAGTTTCAGCTTTATCAATAGCTGAAGTAAGCAGACATCCATCAACCACAAGGGGTGGTAATGTACGAGATGATTTGGATTTATAAAAACGGAAGAGAGCTGCAAGATTTCCCTCCTTTAAGACTTTCTTTTCCCGGTTGGTATAGAGCACAGATAAACACTGTATATAAGATTTCTGTAGGAGTCGGTAATTTGCTAAGTTATTTGGCGTCAGATGTAGCCGTCTTTTACGCCAAGCAGAAAGCTTTTTTCTTCTGATGATTTGTAACTCTTTTGACCAGACAGGTCCATTATGTTGTTTAGGTATTGAAGATTCAGTACAGTGCTCAGTACATGTGCGTACATGCTTGAGAAAGAAATCCCAGGCAGGTTGTGTATCAGTGAAATTTGCCATTTCAGCATACCAATCGATCTTGTCCAAACATTCCCGAAGAATAGGGAAATTAATAGACTTTGTGCTGCGATTTATTATGGTGGATAATTGTTGATTTAAAATAAACGAGACCATATAATGGTCACTAGCAGCTGGAATATTATGCAGCTGGAATGGCAGATATACCAACAGGACGCTACTAAAAGGTCTGAATGCGTGGTATATTGAACAATGCACATTATATTTGAAAAAAAATTGTCCCGTAACTTTTTGTTACTATGATACGGCAAATGAGTCAGAATCTTATGGGCGACGATGCTATCACTGACCAGATAAGTTTTCATCGGAAGCTGATTTTGGTTTTGTTACAAAAAAAAAGAAAAAAAAAACTAAGAACTTACTTGCTTTTTAGTTTCCCGTTCCGTTTGTTCTTTTTCATCAGGCTTTTACATTTTTTAAAAATCTACGAAGTTCGAACACCATATTTTTGTAAATTCAGCAGTTGATTTTGGGGGTGGGGGAGTAGGAGAAATCGTATTGTGCTGGGGGTACGTAAGGTTGACTACTTTAAATGTATTTACACTTTTTAGGTGTATTAACAAAAGTTAAAATAACCACACGAAAATTGTGACAAAGCCCATATTGAATATAGCACTGCAATTTCATGTGGCCAGTTTTTGTTAAGTTTACTGCTCAACTGTAAGAGAGCCAGTTGCCACAACCTTCGTTCAGCCATCATACGCCAGCATAGTGAAAGAATCTGGACTGATCGTACGAAATTAATTTAAATTAATTTTAATGACAAAATCGAACCGTTCGGTGTCCACAGTACGTCCATTTGTTGTTGCTATTGTTGTTCTTGTTGTTGTTGTTGGGACTCTTTGCCCTCACCTGGAGATCGAACCACTGAACCGATTTTCAAGTTCTATAGCTTAAAACATAGGTATTGACAAGGCCTAGGGCCTTCCACATCCTATGTTAATGCAACTGCAATATTCTTGTGACGGAAGGCCAAATGGGCTAGAAACTTTGCTCTCACTTGAGATCGAACCAATGAACCGATTTTCAATTTCTATAGCTCAAAATGCAGGGTTGCTGGCTACGGCCCTGAAATGGACCTATTACAGACCAGAGTATCCGGTAAAACATTACCATGATGTCGTCATATGAAAGCATTTGTCACAAGATAACCAACCACTTCTCATAAGATTTACATTAGTACTAATCCTTGGCGGCTGGTGTTTCCGACCAGATGGCCCCTCTAACAACGTAACTTCGTGCATTGCCATAGCAAACAATTGCTTTGTATAATTGTAAACATTAATGGAACAGTTTTATCATGAGACAAATTGATGGGCGGGTCAAAGGACAATGGACCATAATTTGTGTCATCTTTACCAAGAGCCATTCAGTCCGCCATTTCACCATCATCGTCTTAGTCGCCCCATCAGGACTAATACAGGCACAGCCTGGCTTTTATTTTGCAACAAATAGTTAATGGAGAGCAACAAACTACACTTAGTCCAATGGTCATGAGTACTCCTAATGTTGAACTCACCCCACCATGCCTTTGCACAATTCTCAAGTAGGAGAGAAGCCAACTACTTCGGCTTAGGACTTCAGTCTGGCAGTAGTCTTGGAAACAAAGGCGGATCGGTACTGTACATGCCGTGCAAAACACCAGCGCAGTTTTTACAGTATAGCAATGCTGTCTCCTCACCCCACCGCCCCGAATTTCTATAGTTTGTTCCACATTATGCTTTCAGAAAACTGACTGGATGACGACTCGTTCCCTTGCACTAAGAGAGCAAAAACATGTGGATATCACACTTGTCGACTCAACAAAATTGCTGTTAGAGTTTAGGAATGGGATGTTTACGGATTTTTTGCACTCGTATTGGAAGAAAACGTGGAGTCATACAGTCACTTTTCTGAAAACATAATGTGGAACAAAGTATAACGTAAGTAAATTCGTAAAATTTGTGTCAATAATAAAACTGAACATTTTAAACAATTCATTCATTCTTTTAAGAATTTACGACCTCTCGCGCGTAACAGCTTCAGGCCTCGTGTGAGCTCTATTGTAGTAATTTTGCTGCGCCGATAATATTTTTGTGTTGGCACGCACATCACAGAAGCATTATCAGTGCCACAAAATTACTATAATGAGGCTCACATGATGCCAAGACTATCACGTGCAAGACGTGAACGGAAAATTAAATGGAAAATGGCGTGGTAAATTGGAGACTGGTTAAAAATTGCTCCTGAAATTCCGTAGGCTGATAATCCTACGTGTGAATTCGTTGAGAGCGAAACGTTGCTTGATAAATTCGATGGGGTTCTAAATACCACCCGTTAACCGCAAGTTGCACACAACTGCCGGAGTGCCAATAGGCAATAGTTGACTGAAAGTGAAAAAAAACTAAGTCTCAACTCGTACTGCAAACTTTATGAGCAAAGCGAGCAGCAACTGCCCAGTGGTCAGCGGCCTCATCTGTAAACAAAGTGAATGTTTGTTCCAATCCCACGACTGACCTATCTGTCATACAATCCTTATAAAAGTATCAGAAATAAATTCATGCAGCTACGGATTAAATTGGACGGGAGTGAAAAATTGCCTGTAAATCATAAAATGTAAATTACACCGAGAAATAGTCTAGACAACACCTTTGTTTCAAGGCGATAAGTCAGTCCTCCTGGACGGAGTTTTTCAATTTTTGCAGGAGGTACAGATGTATGATAAGATCTAGATTCGGGGTTTGTGGTGCAGTGGCAACCCGGACCACTACACTGTGAATGAGGTTGGCGCTAATGACCAAGCTGTCGATGCGCCATTAAGCCTCCTACCCCCACCCTCCTTTGTTGCATAAGCAATTAGTCAATAAATCTCCTTGTTGTGAAACGACGAATGATGTCAACAGATTTTTTGAATCAGAATTAAACTGATAGCCAAAAATCTAAACTAAGGTGCATTTGAAGTGTGCCAATTGTCATTCTTCTCTCTTTAAAGGCAAATTCAGCTAAAATCTGTCCGTATATACTGTGCAATTATACTTATATTGATGTACACTTGACAGGTAGCTATTCCAAATGTAATGCAGTCTATATCTGACCTCCACCTTAAGGGCACGTTTTTTGCAGCGACTCGCCTTCGCATTCTCGCAGCTAGAACTCAACCGTGATGGCATAGGTGACATTGCCATGGTAACAACGCTAAATGGATTATCTAAAGCCGACATAGTTTGAGTAAATACTTGTAATCTTATAATCCGTGCCAATAATATAAAGAATTCCTCATGACGAAACAATTTTCCCAAACGCTTCTGAACTCCCGTTATTTGCTGTTTTCGTTGCGAGACAGCAGACATAAAACCGCCGCCATGTTGGAATTTGAGGTGATTTCTAGCTTCTAGCTGCGAGAATGCAAAAGCGAGTGGTTGTCTAAACGTGCCCTAACACCCAGAGCAAACGGAGCTAGTATTTTTATGGGAAAGGCAACTTTAAACCTAAAAGACTGCTGGGCTGTATAACATTTTTATAGTCAAACGTTACTGCACCCATATTGAGTGCGGACGTGCTTCTGCCCGCCCCCCCCCCCCCCCCAGCCTTTCCAGTCGTGTCTTCCTTAAACACAACGCGTCCGCAGCTGCTGGTTTCATTGGCTGCTCTTGTTGTCGCTATTTGTCATGAGCAACGCCACAACAGCTGAGATTATTAGAAGCAGCCAAGCGATGGTCTCGAGTGCATTTGAGGTTGTCGTGATTTTTGTTGGAGAAGAGGAAACGACTTCTTGTCAAAAGTCGTTCATCACTGTCTTGGCAAAAGTCCCAGCGCCTCACATGACTCACAGCTCACCAACCTACTCATTTTGCTTTCTCTACAAAAGGAAAATAGTCGGACAAAAAAAGTTATTAGTCTTTTTTTAAAACAGCTATCAAGATCTGAATATACGTGGATTAAGTGCTTTTGAATGAATTTATGGCTTTCTTTTCAACTGATATATTGAGAAGTCATTGACGTATTTTATTTATCTTTCACGTTTTGAAAACTGCCGTGGCCAAAGGAGACGAAATATTATCATGATACAATCGAATTACAAACGATAATTACTGGTCAGACGTATAATGAAGATGTTACGGAGCCGATTGGCAATAAATTACCAAAAACGACAATCTCAAGGAAACCGGAAGTCGGAGGACACTGACAAACAAGGTAGCTTTCGAGATCTTCTCGAGAATCAGACGAGAATTGTACTGGGAATGGCACAGTTTGGCAGATAACGGAGAAATATCTGAAGCCATTGTAAAAGGGGTGAATTTGTTTCTAGCCGGGAAGTTCACGTTTGCCACGACGATTCGGTTTCTATGGAATTGTCCTATGTCTCGCTGAAATACAGTTACCGTGTTCTATTTAACATATCACTGGTAACGTCTAGCTAATAACCTGACTTAATTTTTTTTTAATTATTTATTATACTTTGTATGAGGAATGGTGAGTGGTACCTGCCTCCGCTCCCTAACTGTAGCCCAAGTAAGATGTCGGCGAATAAGATGTAGCTGTGTATAATAATTAACAGGCCATTTTTAACATACGGGATGTTTTTAAAGTCAGCGGCTTGCGATTCGCTTGCAGGGCGGAAACACTGCCTGTTTGTTATTTCAATGGGAAAGCGTTCCCCGCGGCCAAGCGACTCGCAAGCCGCTGACTTTAAAAACATCCCTCTTGTAACTGCTGCTCCAAGTGGAGCACCAGCCTTCACGATTGGAGCACCAGTCAGCATCATGGAGAAGTGGAGCACCAGCCGTTGCAGCTCCGTTCCTCAAAGTTTAAACTCATTTTTCGTTTTCAAAAAAATCATTTTGATAAAAAATAAAATTATGATGACACGAATAATGTGTAAGCTTTTGATGGAATTCCTTCGTCACTGGTTATTTTCCGAAATTCCTAATGCCTCCAACCCTATCTAATTTAAACACTTAGAACTGAAAACATTAGGATGGCAATGGCGCATGTCTCCAAATCATGTCACCATTACATGGTATACTCACTCCACTCAAAATCTTCTAAATGAAATGAAATAAATTTAGAATGTAAATTTCTTAGAACTGGAGTGCAAAACTGTATATGTATTCCGACCCCCCCCCCCCTCCCCCCGCTTTCTGACTGCCCTCTGTCCACAGAATCATGCCTTGTTTTTGCTATGTGGAGCACCACTTCATATTCCTTAAAAAATGCCCTGCTGATTAAGGTAAAGGCTAATATTAGGCTAATTATAAATTAAGAATAAATCACAAGGTAAAGGGTAAACTAAGCAAACAGTCTGCATGAAAGACTGGCCTTGTGAGGACAAGATACACTAATCTGAGAAAGAAAGAAAAGACAACTGCTATCACTAGGACTCGAACCCAGGACTTCCCGCTGACTAGGCTGGGTGTTCTAACCACTGCGCTACCGGGGCAGATACTGGCCAGCCTGTAGCTGTTCAGTCTTTCTCAGTGATGACCCAGAGGTCACAAACATACACAAGGAGGGAAATCAATATTGCTTCTTGGCCTCCACGCTAGAAATAATGCGATTAATAATTTCTAGTGTGGAGGCCAAGAAGCAATATTGATTTCCCTCCTTGTGTGTGTTTTTGACCTCTAGGTCATCACTGAGAAAAACTGAACAGCTACTTAGTTCGTCTGGAGCCTCTAGCCAGTATCCGCCCCGGTAGCGTGGTTAGAGCTCCCGGCCTAGTCAGCGGGAAGTCCTGGGTTCGAGTCCCAGTTGGGGCAGTTGTCTTTTCTTTTTCTCTCAGATTAGTGTATCTTGTTTCCTCACAAGGCCAGTTTTTCATGCAGTCTGTTTTCTTCGTTTGTCCTATTAGGCTACTTTTTCTCCTTGAAAAGAAATATTAAATAATGGAATGCATATTTCCTTCGCATATTCCTTCATTTACTCTGTATAACAACGAAAGGAAGAGGGGAAAAAAAAAGATTTCTTCAGAAGGTCGTTCCCTCCTACAATTCCTGTGTTTAAGTGATACCAATACCACCTTCCTTTTTTTTCTTTTTATTCTTCCTTTTCCTTCCTGTTCAGTTTTTTTTTATGGTTTTCCCCTCACTCCCATAATTCGTGGTGGCAAGAGAAAAACGCTGAGTTGACACATGATGTAATTGATGAAGCAGCATGCGAAATAGACGGAGGATTTATTAAAACAAGACCGACCGGAATGATGCAAAAAATATCGCAGCATGTGTGCTTTCTACATACTCGAAATAATTCTGATTGAGTTATTGAGGGAAAATGTTTATCGCAATTTTTTGCGTGAAGCATTTTAACAGCTTAACGTGTCGAGCCGAACGTTACATGTTTTAATATCGTATTATTTTAAACTCTATTTTGTAGAAACATAAGATAAAAATGAACGAATTGGCTTAACGAGGCTAGATGGAAATTTTCTACAAAAAGTAAAAATTTCGACGTCCATCCGTCCGTGGTCATGAATTCTAAAGCCGTTCTGATGGCCAAACTTCAAAAGTCGATCATTGCCCAGCGTTATCCCATTTCCTCAATGCCATCCTCTAAGGGTTTAAGGGTTTAACGAGCGTTAACCACTCCTGGTCATCTGCCCGAAGCCCTAAGGCCCTATGTCTGCAACAGCCAGATTCCCAGGTGGTCACCCACCCAAGTATCAATCCAGCCCAAGTATCAATCAATGCTATCCTCAACCGATTCATTAACAATTAAAATGCAAGATGGGAATGTTTTTTTTTTTTCATTTTCAAACTCTGATGCATAAGGGCCCGAGCTGTGGTGAGGATCGCATCCAACCCACGCTTTTCGGGAAAGCCCTTTAAAACAACACCGACTTTCCACAACACCCAAAAACCATCAAATCGACTAGCCTTGCTGATCAATGCCATCTGTTGGTAGCTTTGCGAAAACTTATAAGTGTGACCAATTCTCTGCTTGGCGTCGATGGAGCGATACCGTAAGCGCTCAAGGATCAGCATCATCAGCAACAATTAAATTGCATCGTTACAATTAAAAGTAACGTTTTTTTCCCATTTTTTTTACATGTGTAATGTCTTTGATATGGCGCGTAACAATTTTTCTTAGCAGTTGATTGTTGATGGGTGAAATAAGAGAACCCGTGTTTCAACTAATCGAGTATAGTTTTAAGCCAACTAAGCTACGTTGTTAATTTCGAGTTGAAATTTAACGATAGTACGGCTTATTATTTTTTTTTTGTAGATGCAGGCTTTAAGAACTGAGCTGAATTGTTTCAAAGTAAGCAACAACAATCATAGCATGCACAACTTCTCTTACTCTGTAAATGAACAAAAATTAGAATTGCAACAATTATAACGCTGATGTGACCCCTTTTGTTGTTAAAGGTAACACACACGAATTGTTTCAAAGTTGGCGGAAACAATCAAGGAGATTAACTTTCAGCAGGGGCTTGCTTGCATTATGAATTCTGACTGCCTCAGTGATAACGGTGTTTTAGCATTCAGTAAAACACAGGTGTGGGAGAAGAGACGAGTGGAAGAAATAAAACGAATCCGTGTTTCTGCTAAACGCCGACAACTTTAAACCAAACGACGGCAGGTTGTGTAAAATTCGTGGCATCCTCGAAATTGGCAACCTGACGATGAAAAGGCTCATTTATTTCGTAGATGCTGATTTGCAGAAAGGAGTTGAATTTTTTTTCAAGTGGGAGACAACAATCACTGTATTTGACTTTTCTAGGGTGCCACCGACACAACCATGGAAATGTGCCAACTTTTCCAGGGAGGGATGGATGAAAAAGGGAAGAGGGGGAGGGGGAGATCGCATTATTTGCTTACTGTATGTGAGCATCAAGCATAGGGAGGAATTCAGGAGGGGACGCGGTGTTCGGGGAGCAGGGCATATGCGGGGAGGTAGGGGTTCATACGTTTAGAACCAGACATTCGCGGGGTGCCGGGGCGTGGAGGTATTCAGACCCTACACTGCAAAAGGGAGTTCAAGGGTAGGAAGGGGGCAGGTGCAGGAGGGGGGGGGGGGGGAGAGATTGAAAGCGTTAGTTACTTTCCTAAGATGACAAAACTCCGGGAGATACTAAGTCCGGAAAATTCAATCACCGCACAGCATGCAGGGGTCCAGCTAGTACATCATTAATTTAGTTAACGTTTATGGCGGTCCTCAGAAGTCCTATTTACGACACTGTGGGACGGGGAAATTCGACAAGTTTAACAATACCACTGCGTCTGTTTCTGCTGCATTATTTTTATTTATTGACAGGGAGTTTCCAGTTTCTCCGAAGGACACGCTAAAATCGCTAGTGCGTTGCCCGCAAAGATTCAACGGCAACATTAACATCAGTTCGATCCAGAAAACATGTATAGGAGCATGGCATAGACGCTAGGCACTTTTGTCTTTGCAGCTTACGCAGTTTGGCTGTTTTCAGGCATTGACGAAAAATAAGAAGGCGACAGATAATGCTGAAATTTCGTTTGATCAGAAGGTTTCAGTCTCCTGACAACATAACAAGCAGGCAGCAACAACTTAGTCGCAACTGGTTTCAACTGGTTTTCTGCACACTTCCGCCTCTTCCGCCACTTTCAGTCCACTTCCGGTTTATACTTCCGGTGTATTAAAATTCATTTTAACTAATTTTTGGAATCTGAATATAATGGTGAAAACGGTTTGTCCCTATCTAGCATCATTCCATAGAACATGGGCATACTTGTCAGCCACTTCCGGTCACTCGTAGGCCACTTCCGCTTCACAATTCAGCGTTTTCTTTATCACTTTTAAGTAACTTTAAGTAACTGTAAGTTTGCCGCGCTTCCAGCCGAAGCCATGGTGCTAGAAGGAGAGAAGGACAATTTTGCTAGGTAATTCCAATCGGAAATTCCTAGGATCTTTTACATGCCACAATCGACGTGAACACGAGGCATCACATGGCCCTTCTCTTCCCGAAAATACCAGGGATGGCTGTGGTCAGGATTGAACAAGGGACCTCTTGCTCATGAAATGGTCGTGCTAACCATTAGGTTACCTTGCCCCACAAAGAGCAGCAGACGTGGTTCTGGTCCCTGCCAACTTCCGGTGCACTCTTAATTTTCTTATTCAGTAAAAAAGAGTAAAAAAAAAGTAGCACAGCCCATTAGAATTAAGCGCAAACTTTTTTTTTCATTGATTTGTGTGGGGTAACGTTAAGATATTTTAAAACAATACCTTCTATTATATAAATATGGGAGGGGCCTTTTTCATTATATGTATACAGGGCCTGGGGGGAATCTACCCCACACCGTCCAATAAGACATTAAGAGTTGGCTATTTCGAGCTGTCGAGTTGCAAAATCAGATAAATTTTCACTGCAAATTCACGTTTCCATGAATACTGGTTAATTATCATCGTCCATTCGATCAGTTTGAAAATAAAGTTTATGATTTTATTTATTTTTTCATTAGTTTTGCAACACTTCTGTCTAGCTTGCGAGTAACTGAAACGATACTGGTCGCTTCCCTGCAGTTCTACTCCCAGCCACGCAACTTTAGAAGAAAGATAATTAAGTTGTCTTTCCTCCAAGCACGAGACTGAGGGGAAAAACAACCCTAAGATCCCCTAAATCAAGGGAGAAAAAAAAAAGAAAAGGTGTATGTCGATTTTAAATGTGGAAGCTTTTCACCAATAAATTCTCAAATTGTTTAGACAAAATTGAGTGAAAGGTTTCATTTTTCGACGTTCCATTTCTTGTAGGCGTGGTGTTGCTTTAAAATGTGGAAATTTGTTGCAACAATACCTCTAGGCCTAATCGTCTGGGATAAAACTGAGAAAAAAATTTCACCATTTCTCACCTTTCGATAGTTCGATAGTTTTTTTTAATTTCTGGCTCCGGCAGAGGGCACAAGGAATTTCATCTTTATTAATAATTATAGCCGAAATAATAATATTCCTAATAATAATAATAATAATAATAATAATAATAATAATAATAATAATA
>JAHWFP010035522.1:13944-26888 GCA_023313725.1 Lithobius niger
AATAATAATAATAATAATAATAATTTATTGCGTACAAATTGCTCGAAGTTTATAAAAAACTTGTATGAGCATACAAAAAAAGACACAAAATAAATAAC
This sequence comes from Lithobius niger, assembly GCA_023313725.1. Classification (NCBI taxonomy): domain Eukaryota; kingdom Metazoa; phylum Arthropoda; class Chilopoda; order Lithobiomorpha; family Lithobiidae; genus Lithobius; species Lithobius niger. The sequence goes on from JAHWFP010035522.1 coordinate 14,043, forward strand.
ACACATAAAACCATTATACACATAATATACACAAAATAATTGATTTCATTTCAACATTAAGGTTTAAAAAAATCACATTTCAAATTATTTCATTTAACAAAAATTCCTTTAATTTCAATTTTAATTCATTTTTATTATTAAATATCAATAATTCATTGGGAATTCTATTAAAAATGTTTGGTATGTAATAATTTCGTCTTCATGTGCCATATTTGTTATATCGCTTTGGAATAATAAATCTGTGCTTGTTTTGCCTAAGTCTGATTCTTTTCTCATCATTGTAATGTTTATATGTATTATCAAAGTAATTCCTTGTTATAATTTTCTGATCTCTAAGCTTGTTTATTTTTAAAATTTTATTTTCTAGATATAACACGGATGTTTTTTTATTATTATTTCCAAAGAGTACTTTCACGATTTTATTTTGGATTTTCTGTAATCTTTTTACTATGTAATCAGTGGCAAAACCATAAATTTCAATACCATATCGTAGGTGACTTTCTACCCACGCATCATAGAGAATTTTTTTATTTTTTTTTACCTAGGACATTATTCACTTGAAACAGTTTAGAGAGAACACCTCGAAGTTTATTCATTAATTCAGTAATATGTTTTTTAAAATTCCAATGCATGTCAATAGTCAAGCCCAAATATTTTGCCCAAATATTATTAATAATATTATTAATAATTAATAATAATTTATTCCACACTTTGCACGAAACCAAGGGGTTTGTATGTGCACATTAACAAAATACAATACATGGTAAAAGTCAGAAGTCAGTGTTACACAAAATTCTGTAAATTATAAACTATTATATTATTAAACTACAATATACAGAATTTCTACAAAACGACTAAAATAAAGACTACAGTGTTAGTATACTAAAGACTATTAAGATTACAATAATAATAAAGCCTTATTTTAAAATCCATTTTTTTATTTCTTTCCTAAAGTTATAATCTAAGTTCCTTAATTCTACTGGTAATTTATTAAATACTTTTGGAATTATGTAGCTCATTGTACGTTTCCCATATGAATTTCTGTATGGAGGCATCCTTAACCAATTATTATTATTTCTTACAGCTCTCACTATAATTTCTTTCCATTCTTTTTTCTTGTAATTTTGCACTATTACAGTAAAATCCATTAACATTTCTAAAGTCATATAGTTTATTTTCAGTTAATGTTTCCTTTGTACTCTTTTTAATTCTATTGTTATTAAAGAGAATTTTAGCTGCTTTATTTAATACTTTTTGTAAACTTTCAATTAGTCCTTTCGACGTTGTTGCATAAATGGTTAAAGCATACCTCACATTAGACATAATATAAGTTTCATATATTAATTTCTTAGTGTGAATATCTAAAATATCTCTAATTTTATACAGTAGTGGTATATTTCTTCTAATTTTATTTTTCAAATCCTCAATGTGTTGGTAAAATTTCCAATTCGTATCAATGTCAAGTCCTAAGTATTTTGTTCTATTTACAGTAGTAATTTGTTTGCAATCACAATTTGTCATTAAACAATCATTATGGTGTGCTGTTATAGATACTTTACTTATCTCCATATGTGAGGTCTTAATTGGCATAAAACATGTTTTCTCGACGCTGATGCTGAGATCATTATTTTGGAAATAATTGCAAATTTTATTGAAGTCATTTTGTAAATCCTTCACCATATTATTATGTTTTTCATTTATTGATAACATAAAGATATCGTCTGCATAAATTGTTAAATCTGTATTCCAATTGATTTCTTTTAAGTCATTTATGTAAATAACGAATAATAAAGGGCCTAGAATTGAGCCTTGTGGCACTCCATAATCAACATATTCCCAGTCATCCATGATATCACTAATTCTGACACAGCACATTCTATTTGTTAGGTAATTTTCAATGATGTTGGCCATTTTCCCTCTGATTCCATATAAGCTTAGTTTTTCCTTTAACACTCCTTTATCAAGAGTATCAAACGCTTTCATTAAATCAATTAAGATGGCTCCCACAAATTTACCTTCATTTAAAGCTTTTGTTATATTATTATTTAAAATTTAAAATTTAAAACTTTAAAATTTAATAATAATAATAATAATAATAATAATAATAATAATAAGAAACTTTGGCTCAAAGGCAAAATCGTTTGATGAGTTGGCAAAATAAGACGGTTGTGACGGGACGGAGGGGGGGGGGACTGTTAGGATCCGTGCCAAGGGCCGTCAAGGGGGCCAGTCCGACACTGAGTGTTCCGTACATGATGAAATCACTTGTCGCCCACTTCCGGTCACTTCTACGCTACTTCCGCTTCATATTTCAGGGTTTTCTTTGTTCCTTTTAATTAATTTTTGAACGCTGAATCCAATGGTGAAAACAGTTTGTCTCATTCTTGCAGCGTTCCGGAGTTGAAAAAAGGCGACGGACGGACGGACAAAATCGTTGCAATAATCTTATCAGCTTTCCACAATAGACGAAAAGTCACGATCAGTATCAAAGCGTAACATTTTCTTATTGAAAAAAAAAAGGCTTTCAGTAATGTTATGTCTGCTTTTTTTTTGTTTGGTTCTGCAGTTTATTATAAGTATTGACTAAACTTTGTTTGTTTTTGCTTTACTCGTGTTTTCTTTGCGATTATTTATGTATTTTTACTCCTCTTTGTATTCTACTTTTATCTCCTTTTTCATAAATTTGTCGTGTATGTATATATTTATCTCGATGTAAACTTTTTTAAATTTTTATTTCTATGTTGTTTTATTTGGCGCCTTAACCTTTGATTTTGTGGGCAAAAGTGCTAGTTTAATTATTTTTTTGTTGTTGTTTTTTTTTTGTGTTGGATGAATAAACTTACTTACTTACTTACTTGTTAATTTTTTTCTACCTCAAGGGCACACTAAAATGGACAAGGAGGAAGTCTACTATATAATTTCACGAAAATAACATTTGCCAATTCTCGCGCCGTGGGCTTCCCAGGGAAATGAAAATGAATCCCCTCTTCTCTATAGCGGTGCGGAGAGTTAAATTTTGCACTTAGCTATTGTTTAACCGTGTGACATGCCTTTTGCTGGTTTGGATATCAGAAGAAGTGCAAAATCAGAGTTACCATCTACATAATTACGTAATAAGGAAACAGCGAAAATCATACACTCAAAATAACGTTGTTCAGTAAGCCATCTTATTATGCAACTACGGTTCGTCGGAGTGGCATGACCCGGATTCGAACCAGCTACCCAGTTCTCCCCCAGATCACTGGCATAGCGCCTTAATCACTATGGCCACATCCTCCACTGGCATAAAGATAACTCACTGAACCCATTAAGGTCACAACCGTGACAGGACTCCATTCGACCGAAATTCACTCGGCCATAGACAATGGAGAGTGAAGACAAATCATACGCTCACAAAGCTCAATAAAGGAGAAAATCAATAGGCGCTACGTAAGTGATCTGGGAGCAAACTGGGTAGCCGGTTCGAATCCGGGTCACGCCACTCCAACGAAACGTAAGTGCATAAAGGTGGCTTACTGAACTACGTTATTTCTAGTGTATGATTTTCGCTGTTGGCCAATTTCCAATTTTCCTTAATATTATTTCCAGCGATTTATGTCTATTGATTATGTAATACGGAGCACGCATTCCATTTGCAAGTGTACCAGCCTCACCAATGCGTCCTACTTTCATGAACACTACCCTGTAGCGCCATCTGTTGACGGGCTTCGGCTACCAATTCGGATTGGTATATTTTTCCAAAGTCTTCGAACAGATGACGCCACTAACCGCTCCTGACACCCCACCATCTGTTAATAACATTGCCTACCAATTCGGGTTGGGACACTTTTCTAAAGTCTTCGAACAGATGGCACCACATACACTTGGACGATGAAATTTAGACAGAAAAATGTTGGCTTCTCTGCTACGCTCCTTTATGGATTACTTCCTTCAGGGCGTAAGTGGGTGTGCAAGTTTGATTGTTTTTAGATATTGATTTCAGAAATGACAAATATACCTTTTTCATGATGCAGGTTGGGTGAATGATAAACTGTTGCGACAAATAATTGCGACACTGAATCGGTTTTAGCAGTTAGACACGCTTAGACGACGCGCGCACGAGAAGTGGACGACGCGCGTACGAGAATTAGAGACGTTCTAAGTAAGCAATAACTTGTAGACTGAGCTTTAATAATTTAGTCTGGATAGAGTAACGCTTGGCGCGGTTTAAAACATTGGCATAGTGCACCGACAAAATGCAAGCTGAAATGGAAATTCCAGAAATGTAGGGTTCCATTTTCCTTTAATTATTGAGAGAACCAGTGGCGAAATCACCGGCGGGATGGGGGGAGGGGGACGGGATCTGGGGACAATCCCCACCCCAAACCAACCCAAAATTGAAAAAAGGTTGGGGTTGTGGACTGCATTCGTAAAAAATCAAGTGTCGCCAGACGCAAAGGAAACACGCAGGAAAGAAGTTAATATTGGAAACTTTTTATGCGAGGATGACTTGTTCCTTGTTTTGTGAACTGATTGCTGTGAAACGTTTAGTTCCAAACTTTAACCGTTGCCCTGTTGCGAGTTTAATTCCGGATTTCAACGTTGGAATTGTACCACCCCAGCAAGGTCACGCTGACGTCATTTGTGAAATCTGCCAAGCCCGAAGTTCACATGACGTCAAATTGTAATGTGGCATTGTCAAAATTAATACTCATTGTTAGTTGAAATAATCTATATTTGATCAATTGTTGTAACAATACATAGCTGTGATTTGTCTGTACATGATGCTTGACATCAATTGTAACGCTCGAGCTCGCTTGATCATCCGCCGGGTGCTCCTAACAATTATCTATTAACCTAAAATTCCATTCCGCCTCCAACTCTCCAACTCCCCGCATCAAAAGGTAATTTCGGCCCTATAATTTAAATTTTTCCCCAATTTCCCCTATCCCCAACTTAAATTCAAACCTGACCTATCCTGTTGCTAGTTCACCACTGCAACCCCGTTGCTGCTTAGTTTAGCTGTCACCAACTTAACAAAATTTACCCGAAACTAACAAATCCAAATTTCCCTAAGTAAGCCTAATGCCGTTGACGTTCCATTTAAGGCCTTAAGCCGAGGTTAGTGTCGCCCAAGAACTTCAGGCGAGCCAGAGCACACTATCGCTCATATGTTACATTAAACCAACACCAAATCTGAACCACGACTTCTAGCCTTGATCCATCCGTTAAGTTAAATTTGGAATTCCTGCAACGCCTTGACTACAACCACGGCACATTTTAGAGCTTGTCCCTTATCTGTGGGGTTGGCATTGGGGCGGCTCCCGGACGCACTAATTATCCCCTACAGTTCCTAAGCCAACGGCATACACACTGCGGAAACGCACGGGGCACGGAATACAAGATCACAAACAACATCAACATGGTACCTGATCGCCTTCGAACCTCTAACATAAACTTCGTAAAACCTCCACGTAACACACTGCTGGGAAATACAAGGAATAAAATTCCTGATGAGGACTAAAGAAACTAAGTAATTGTTTCCAATTTTCCATTATGTTGAAACATCAAAGCCCTTTTCTAATACGAACACTGATTTTTCGGGGATTTTTCTGGTGAAGGTAATCTATATATTGTAAGTTTTTATTTCCGTGCAAAGCGCTCCCCCCCCCCCCCACAGTTCTGAATGCGCACACAGCTAGGAACCGTGTAAACCGCCCGACTCCTACTACACCTACTAGTTCTATAGACTAACATTCACATAAAATATGTCGAAGAAAACTCAAGAGATTACCGATTTGGGCCCTTTGAATACAATTTTATCTTGGTCACTACAAAGACAAGACCGTTCGTTATTAAGAAGCGCCTTTTTTCCCAGTGGATTTTCTTCCATGGTCCTTTTTTACGGGTAATTGTTTTCCGAGGGCCATTTTACCGAGGTTCTTTTATGGGATGTTTTTTTTCCTCCGTGGCCTTCTTCCCGCTGTCTACTTTTATCTACATAAAAATTCCGGATTCCGGCTGAGCTGATAAGAAAAGAGCCGATAAGAAAAAAGGTAAAAGGCAGGACAATCACTTTAATCGCTTCTCATTGTTTTCGTGCATGTGTAATGTCTTATTTAATTATTTAGTTATTGAACTTACTAGAGTCTACAAGACGTGCGGTATGCACTCCACCTATAAACTTAAACTAAACTTAGCATATACAGGGAAACACAAAGCCAAACAACCGGTCCCGCTCACAAACCGTATACTGACAACACACCCTATGCCAAGAAGCGCCTGGTCGCTGCACAAAAACTCAGGACTGTCCGGAAATAGGCCCGCACACCCCAAGTTTCAAGGGGGACCATCAGAACCTCGCCCAGCCCCCCATCCTACAGCGCAACTCGCCGGTACTGCGCCCACCGCCTGCAGTCCAGCAGGAAGTGCGACGCAGATTCCTTAGCCTCTCAACAGTCGCACAACGGAGACGGCCTCCATCCCAGCCTGCACATATGCCCATTGAGGAGAGCGTGCCCCGTCCTCACACGTGACAGAAGCCCTGCATCGCACCTAGAGAGGAACCCGAGAGCCACAGGGACAGTAACAGACGGGTGAATGGCATGAAGGTGCCTGCCCTTGTCACTGCCTGCCCTTGTCACTGCCATCCCACTCAGCCTGTCACTCCACAGAGGACAAGGACTGCAGCACAGGGCCACCCTCCCCTCCCCTTGCGAGGGCATCAGCTGCCTCATTGCCATGGACCCTGTTGTGACCACGGACCCACCGAATTCTGACAATGCATCCTTAACACGTAGCCCGGAACAGCTTCGGACCAATTTCCATAGCCAGTGGTTGGTGCACATTCAGCGACCGGAAGGACCGCTGCAGGAACTGAATACCCGGAAAACATGCGAGTCCAAACCCACGTCTAGCGCCACAGAGAGTGCCACCAGTTTTCCCAACGAAGCTCGAGGGTACAGATTGGAGCTGACGTGAGTTTCAGAGTTTGAAGTCCTGCACAAACACGCCGATGATACCAGACCAGGTTTCCTGGCAGACAGAAGCATCACAGAAGGAACCCGAGAGCCACATGGACATTAACAGACGGGTGAATGGCATGAAGGTGCCTGCCCTTGTCACTGCCATCCCACTCAGCCTGCCACTCCACAGAGGACAAGGACTGCAGCACCGGCCACAGGTCCCTGTGGGACAGAGCAACCCATCTGTACCCATATCTGTACAAAATTCTGTACACAATATCTGTACCCTCCAAACTACATACCTCCGTTAGTTCACCACACCAAGCCCAAGGACACACCGGCGCACCAGGACTGGCAGGCGGAAGCGCTTTAGAACCTCTCCGTCGAGCAACATAGCATCCAAGCCGATGGAGCCCAAGTGCCTCCTTGCCAGAGGGATCAACAAGCCATAATCCAAGAGGATCCTGGCAACGAGGTCTGTGTCACCCCTCGCCACCGCACAGTGGCACAGAGACACCAGAAGCTGTCTTGCTTTAATACACACCAGCTGCTCACCTGCCTCAACCAGCAAAGCCGGGGACTGGAGTGGAAAGCAAGCGGCCAGTGGCAGTCCGGAGGCAAGTATTCACAGCCACCTGCACCCGATCCGGAGCACTCTTCGACGTGGCCAGGAACGGCAGGTGGAAATCAGCAGCAGATCTCACATAAACTCTTTAAAAGGTAGACAGGACCGCCCTCCTAGCGAGCAGCCGACTAGAGGAAAGCGCCCGTAGCGTCCCATGCTGCGAATCCAGCTTCTCCCGGACAGCGATGGCCTCCTCAACCCACGACAATTGGCAGTCCAGACGAACACCCAGGTACCGGACAGACTGGGACGAAGTCATACCGACCCCACCCTCAGTGTCACCGGTACATAAGGGGCCCTAGAGAAAACCACGACCTCAGTCTTGTTCTGCGACAGTGACAGCCCTCTGTCGGCCAAGAGGGCCTATCCTCTGGCCACAATGGCCTCCATTGCCGCCAGGAGGGAGGACATACCCCTTCCCACCACCCACACCGCGACTTCATCGACCTTTGAAATCAAAGGCCGAGGTCCAACCGCTGAGCCAGACTTACACGACCAAATGCGCCAAATGCGCCGTGTCAGTCTGGCTCAGTGGTAGGACCTCGGCCTTTGAGTTCAAAGGTCGTGGGTTGGATTCCCTGGTCAGGCAGTTTGACATATAAGTCCAAAAGGCAACGTAAATAGGGTTTGCATTCGTATTTAGCTAACCAATTTCTAGCCCATTGGCTTTCCATCCCGTTTAACCCATTATTTCACGCTTGTTGTGTGTTCCTTTCGGCTTCACACCGGCGCTCAATCAAGCGTCTCTCCAGTAGCAATTGGAAAAAGTGAATGTTTACATGTCTATGTGTGCGTGTTAAATGCTGCCTATAGACATTGCCTTAAGGCCGTGTCAGTCTGGCTCAGCGGTAGACCTTGGGCTTTGATTTCAAAGGTCGTGGGTTTGATTCCCCTCTCAGACATTCAAGTCCAAAAGGCAACGTGATTTCGAGCCCATTGTTTAATGATTAATCCTAGGTTCAACATTTCTTTAACGTTTTTCTTTAAAACACAACCGCAAAATCGACGTTCAAATCGGCTTTAGAACAAAATTAACTTTCAAACTATTCATAACTAAACTTTTAAAGTAACTTTAAAAATAGGTATTGTCAAGCATAATGATATCCTTTTCCTGAGACTGTGAACAAGCCACTGCATTTTCTTGGACTACCCAGATTCCATAAATAGAGATTTGCAGTTTACGTGATTGACTTACTTCATTGCGTGTTCAACAAATTTTATTTTTTCAGTAAAATTTGTTGAACACACAATAAAGTAAGTCAATCACGTAAACTGCAATAGCAGACTTGTTATTTCATTTATTTTGCGGGTATTATTATCCATCCAAAACCAAAACTGGTATAAAAGAAGCCGCCAAGTATCCAAAAAGGGACGGCCTTTGAAAGTAGGGATATCATCCAACAAGGGAAAGCCCGCCAAGATTATTCCTATTAGCCAAGTTAATCGCACCTACTAATAGTTCGAAAGTTAAATGAAAATTAGAAGATTGCTACTGGCGGTAGCAATCTTCAAGTTTTCATTTAACTTTCGAACTATTAGTAGATGCGATTAACTTGGCTAACAGAATTAAACTTGGAAGCCTTTCCCTGGTTGGATGATATCACTACTTAGAAAGGCCGACACTTTCTAGCCACTTGGTGGCTTCTTTTATACCAGTTTTGGGTTTGGGTGGATATCACAACTTTCATAGGCCTGTGAATACAAAGAATCCGACGGTCTAACCGTCACCTGTACCTTTTTGGTCTGGAGGTATTTTATGTCTATAAATTTTCTCATTCGTAATTTTCACATTTGCCATTGCCCAATTAGCCGTTGCATTAGCCAAATTGATACGGTTTGGTTTATTGTATGCCCATGTTTCACATGCTAAGTTTGTTCAAACCCATTTTTTTGAGCACACTGGCTGACAAACACTGATATTCGTTAGCTTCGCTCACTCAATCAGGAGCATTCTCCTTGAGTTGCCCCTCCTGAGGTTAATTTTAATCACGCAATGAAGCTGGAATTGCTTACTCAATCACAGTTAATTTCATCTACTTGGCCGATCGTCTACTTGGTGGCATGACACTAGCATGTGTCTAGCGTAACCATCAAACTCGGTACATTACTAAGACATACTTCTTTGAAAAAATTTCTTCTTTTCCTACTTGACTTGACCGTGTGCTAACGACCTGCATTGTGTTTCAAATTTTCCTGGCAATGATAGGTTCCCAGTTTCTTTTCTGTTGAAACTTCCGTAATTTAGTTACCATGGTGTATTCAAGTACCTTAGCAATCACTTTTGAAATGTCACATATCATAAAACTCACTGAACGGTATCCAACCAACAACCAAGGTTAGTTTATTTACCATGTCGTTGATTTGATTTGATTTTATGACCGCAGGAAATCGGCATGTCGTTGAAGCAAACAGTGCAATAATTACAAGAATAGTTATTTTGTTAAAACTCGAGTGAATTGTTGTGGTGTACTGAAACGGTGCGCGTATAACATGTTTAGTTTAGTTTATTTTAGTTTAGTTTAGTTTTATTATGAGAGTTTACTAGGCCCTAACGCCATAAACTCTGCCCTATACTTACATGTAGGCATGTTATAATAGAGTGTTGGATAACAATAGGAACAATGGTTACAACAGTAATTTTGCATTTACGCGCCACTTCAGGGCCACATGCTTCTATCTGTAACCACCATTTTACAAAAAAGGCACTCCCCCGTCTTTATCTGTGTGCCAAAATTTAATTACGCAAACTTTTCCAAACGAGCTGTAGACGTTTTTTTTATACCTTATGAGAATTAACATGGGAGACCTGACCTTAACACAAATCAACGTTATTGAGGACACGTTTTCTCCACAAAGGACACCTTCCCAAACTTTAATGTTGTGGTATTCTTCGTTACTGGACCCAAGACACCTGATTCCAACAATTTCCAAAGATTTCTACCGCATGGGAAATTTACACCAGTATGCTGAAATCATGTATAAGCTCGTATTGAACAGGTAACAGACACAGTCTGCTAGTGAGCCGGCGTCGACAACAATTAGGGCACGTTTATGCAACCATTCGCTTTTCCATTCTCGCAGCTAGAAGCTAGAAATCACCTCAAATTCCAACATGGCGGCGGTTTTATGTCTGCCGCCTCGCAACGAAAACAGCAAATAACGTGAGTTCAGAAGCGTTTGGGAAAATTGTTTCGTCATGAGGAATTCTTTATATTATTGACACGGATGATAAGACTGCAAGTATTTACTCAAACGATGTCGGATTTAGCTAATCCATTTAGCGTTGTTACCATGGCAGTGTCACCTTTGCCATTGCGATTGAGTTCTAGCTGCGAGAATGCAAAGGCGAGTCGCTGCGTAAATCCGCCCTTACACTCTAACAATTACGCTCTAACAATTAAACTCCAACAACAATAAAACATCTACTTGGCGGCGACACACTAGCGTGTGTCTAGATTAGTTTATTGAATTTAACAACTTAGTAATACGTAAGGATTTGTCATAACCAGCCATGATTAATCGATGAAGATGTCATTTGTTGAAGATTCTGAACTGTCGGTTTCATTGTCCAGTACTGTTTCATTGTCCACTCCTGCCAAGCCGCCGTCTGTTGACGGGCTTCACATACCAATTCGGGTTGAGACACTTTTCCAAAGTCTGTGAACAGATGGCGCCACGTACCACTTCTGCAACACCCCTATATGTATCCACTTTCCGCGTAGTAGTGAGGAGGCAAAACTGCCACAGTGTTTTGGTCGCCTGGAATGTGGCATTGTCGACGTTTGACTTTTGACTTTCGTGTATGAGCTAAAAAAAAAATGAACCGGTGTTTCAGCTAACGGCAGACAACTTTAAACCAAATGACAAGAGGTCGTCAATGGGCCTCGAAACTGACAGCTTGATACGCTGGAATGACGCATTTATTTTGTAAATGCTGACTTCCAGCACGGGAGTGTAGTACAGTTGGGATTAGCAACGGTCTTTCCCAGCCATGCTATTGCTCGATGCTATGTCTGAATCGAGATTTTTCCTATAGTTCCACGCGAGGGTCGTTTGTGCAGCTCTGCGAATGCTCTCTTGAGCGAAAAGCCGCCATATCGAGAGTCCATTTTATTTTAACGGATGGATTACCCCTACCTATGTCGTCTAATGCGCAAGCATTGAATTGAAATGGAATTTATTCACATGAGCCTTCTTCGGACAGAACACACATGCACCCAATACAATGACTTTAAAGCGTTGAATTTGAATTTAATAGAGCTTAAAGACCTATTGTCATACACTCAAATCTAAAGCCTTAACCTAAACCTTAAACCTAACAACCATACGTCCACACCACAGACGGCAAGAGCTCCGGTAGATGCAGGCTAAACAAACTTGAATTTAACACGATTGTTGATGCTATCGGTGGCCTTAGAGCCCCTGGCAGGTCTAACCTTGGTGGTAAGGCATTCGTGTCCCCATACCTAATCCCCCTGACCTTCCCACGGCTAAATCTATATCTTTATATGATATTGTCTTCTGTTTTTAAATTGGGCTGGCTGTTAGTGATCGTAGGGTCCTTGCCTGACCTGTTGCTATTGTGACAAACTGTTATTATTATTATATTAACTTTATTGACAAGAGCCAGGACCATAAGTCGTGCGCCCTGCTACAAATTTAAAGTATATTTAAAAAAACTTTCTTTTCGCTCCATCACTTCTCTTGCCACCCTAAACACACCATACCACAAAATACCACACACAACAATCCTCCTCCCTGGATCCAACTCAAAAGTACTGTTCACCACTGGAGAAAACACATTTTTGCCATGGCAAACCCCCCACACCTAGCATTAGGGCGTTTGTCCCCCTTTCCCCAGCAAAAAAGTAAACATGCAACACATCAAACACAAACACCTTCTTCCACTGGAAGCCTGCTTAATGCATCTGCATTGCCTTCTCTTAGTTGCCATCTCTTGCTTGCTGACTTGACCGTAATTACCTAATGACTATAATTAGAGCTAATTATGGTGTTCGACTCGAACGATGAAAAGAAACATTGGCCAACTTTGGAATGCCGGGTTTTTGGTTATTGTTCCACGTGAGAGACACGTCCGTTCCTTTTACGGAAAGTGTTTCCATATTTTGTAGCGAGAACTGGCCCTTATATTGAAGATGGTTTGGCGCGAAGAGAGGTCTTTCCCAACAAGAACGCAACAAGGACAGAACTCTATGCACGAACTGTCTTGTTGGACAATTTCTCGATTCATGTGCGGATTGTTAAATGTTTATTTTT